>ML282798.1:81876-128396 GCA_005239495.1 Nicotiana undulata | reverse complement strand
CTCATGTATATGTCGATTAACTTATGGCATGAGCCAACATACGTGAATATGGGTTGTAACAAATGGATAATAATACACGGGAGCAAATCATGAAATCAATAGAACTGTCACGACCCAATTTCAGAGTCGTGATGGCGCCTGTCGTGGAACCAGGCCAACCACCTATTTATAACTAACCTAGATTCGATTACCATAGAAAAAATCATTTTAACCAGTATGAAGATATTAACAGTAGTAAATCTGAAATTTGAAACAATCTATGAAACCAAAACTTAAATTCTCCAAATTTCGGATCCAGTGTCACACAGTCATGAGCTGTTAATACATAACATAATAATAAGAGGAATGACCAATATAGTCTGAAAAGTAAATAACGACAGGTAGAATAGGAAAGAGATGACGAGATCACGGTCGCCAGCTGCTACCTTGACAACTCTGATGAAACTGTCAGCTACTCAATGACTAGAGCCGAGTCCCGATGTACCTGGATCTGCACACAAGGTGCAGGGTATAGCGTGAGTACACTAACTCATAAGTAACGAACCCAAACTACGGGTTGAGAGGTAGTGACGGACTAAACCTCCGGTAATTTGAATAACAGTGTATAAACTTGAGCATGACAATAATGTAACTCATAAAATAATGAAATGTACCAATTATGTCTGTACAACCTACATAAGAGTATATGATCATCAGTAAGCAGAAATAGAAGGTACGCAGTATTCCAATTTCTCACAAGGAAGTCCACTCAGTACTAGAATTGGCCTTCAGGCCCAGGGAAAATCCATCCCAGATTTATAGATGAACACAAGTGATGCAGTCACCTAATACTGAGGAAAAGGACAGTCCAGCCCCACGGAGAAGATCCATCTCCGGAACATATCACTCGGACAAGATCCATGTCTAGGGAAGATCCATCCCTCAATATCTGTGCGCTCACTGGGGGTGTAAAGACTCCGGAGGGGCTCTTATAAGCCCAAGCGCTGTATCAAGCTAACGAAGGCATGATTCAAGGATCGCTGCGGTGTGCAGTCCGATCTCATAACTGTCTCAATACCAGGCTCTAAGCCTCACCCAGTCAATACCTTCCAGTCTCGCTCACAAGGCTCTCAGATATAAGAATCAGCCCAAATAATGACAACATAGAAATAAACTAACATTTACTGAGACTGAGGCATGGAACATATACTATAATAGGACTGAGTACATGAAAGCAAATAGTCCCAGACAGAGAAAACAACAATTGACCATTCCGGTCTGAACACATTGGGCGTGAAGCCTTAGCATTTATACTTATCATGATTTCTAATATATTCAAGGTAATTACATCCTTCATAGTACAAGTATCAGCCTGAAATGACCGGTAGGCGGTGCCATGGGATGAGTCTGGCCACAAACATTCGGTGTACACCCGCATGCCCGTCACTTGGCAAGTGCGTCACCTTAATTAACATCAAGTACCAGATAATTTGTGGTTTCGAACCCTCAGTTCCAAGTTTGGAAATGTTACTTACCTCAAAACTGACTAAAATACTACTCCGCAGTGCCATTGCCTCTAAATTCGGCCTCTGAGTGCTCCGAATCTACCAACAATCAGATTTATACCGTTATAATATGCCAAGGAATGAAACCCAATCGAAATTTATCAAAAATACTCAAAAATCCCGAAATTGGTCAAACCCGACCCCCAGGCCCACATCTCGGAATTTGATAAAATTTACAAAACTAGAATCCTTATCCTTCCCCGAGTCTACCCATATCAAATTTACCAAAATCCAACCTCAAATACCCTTTCAAATCATCAAGAGAATTTCCCAACTTTTCTTCCCATTTTCCCCCAATTTCCACTTTGATTCCTCAATTTACATGGTAAAAATCAATACTAATTCATGAAATTAGACTAAAAGTGATTGAAGAACATTTACCACAAGAATCCCACTGAAAATCTCTCCAAAAACCTCCTTCTCCCGAGCTCTCTAATGGTGTTTTGAAATATGGCTTAAAACTCTCGTTTTTAGAACTTAAACTTTATGCCCATGCTTTTTGCACCTGTGGCCCTTGCCCTCGCACCTGCGCTCAGGAGGCCCACACCTGCGGAATTTCATTAAACCGCCAACTCTCGCACCTGCAGCCCAGGCATTGCACCTGCGGCTCCGCAGATGCGCCTAAGCGACCGCTCCTGCGATTTTCCTCAAGGACCCCTGTGCCCGCACCTGCGATTACCATGGCCGCTCCTGCGGCTCGCACCTGCGATCAAACATCCGCAGGTGCGGAAATGACAGCAACAGAAACACCAGCAGCTGAAGCTGCATATTTCCAAGCTCAAAATTCCCGTTCACCATCCGAAATCAATCTCGAGCCCCTCGGGACCCCAACCAAATATACCAACACATCATAAATGATCATTCAAACTTAGTTGCACTCTCGAAACACCGAAAATAACACCAAAACACCAAAATCGCATCGAATTCAAGCCTATGAACTTTGAAATTTCTAAATTCTACCAACGATGCCGAAACTATCCAAAACACCTACGATTGACCTGAAATTTTGCAGACATACCCAAAATGACATTACGAACCTGTTCTGACTGTCGGAATTCCATTCCGACCCCGATAGCCTATTTTTCACTGCCAACTGGAAATCGCCAAAAACTAACTTTCGCCAATTCAAGCCTAATCCTACCCCGGGTATCACAAAAATATTCCGAACACACTCCTAAGTCCCAAATCACGTAACAAAGCTATCTGAGCCATAAAATACGCATTCCGAGGTCTTTTACCAATAAGTCAACTCTTAGTTGACTTTTCTAACTATAAGGCTACTTTTAGAGACTAAGTGTCTCAATTCTTACTACAACCATTCCGAACCCGAACTAACCAACTCTAACACATCATGAACAGTATAACCAACCTATGACCAGGCAGAAACAATAATAATAATGCATGTTCTACGTAACGATCGGCCGGGTTGTTACAAGAACCCTCGAACAATACCAAAACATCATGTTAAGAACCACATAAGTTTTCAGGTACATTTCTATGTTTTTAGGTTGGGACATCTTTAGTACAAATATACCATCATTCACAATACCACCGTACTGTTACACGGAGTCCGATCACGGCCCGATCGACTAGGCCGCCTCATTTGAGACATCAACCACAATCACAATTTCAATTACAATTTCCAGCACAATCACCACAATGTGTGCGACTTGGCATCCGATCACGGCCTGATCGGCTAGGCCGTCTCACTCGAGACATTACCTTTTCTATCAATCATCTCACTTTATACCTCTTTCACATCGTTTCAATTCATCAACACTAATGGCCACAATTATAATATCATTCTTGGTACTTGGCCAAATTTCATATTTCATGCTCCTCTTTTTACTTTTCACACATCATCATCATTATCGACAACAAGACTTTTTGATTCAAGACTTTTAGGTACGAGAGAAATTAAGAGTCTTAAACATATAGAGTTTTTTCACATAATCTGGCATGATAACCTTCTTTCAAACTTGACTTGAAGTTGTAACATTTATAACATACAACCCATACTTTGAAAATATCCTCAAATGATAACATAGCATGATAAAAGCATTTGGAACACATATGGAACATATATCTTTCAACACAAGTTTACTCGGAATAATCAATTTCATAATGATCAACTCGAGTCTTACATAACTTACATGAACACTGTCAAATTCAATTCTAAAAAAGGGGTTTAGCAGACATACCTCAATTGAGCTTCCTTAAACTCTAAAATATTCCGGAATTCTTAGCAACTTCAATCTATTTTAGAAATATAACAAGTTGAACCAAATTAGGAAGATGATCAAGATTCTAGCTCATTTGAGCATTTTATCAACCACTAGGTGTGCATTAAGGTTTTAAGGTCCTTTTATGAAAGATTCCATCATCCCACAACCCATTCTTTACCATTTTTAGCTCACAATCTTCCTAGACCCTTTGATAACACATGAATGAAAGATAAACAACTCCCATACCCAAGAATATTCTTGCTAAATACTCATATTTGGTTAATTTTCGAAATTAAGGACTAGGGTGTAGAATCTTACCTCTAGGATGAAGACTTAGTGAATTTCCCTTGTTAATATTCAATGATTTGAGCAAGAATTGAAGGATAATCTGTTGAAGATCACTCTCCCACTCTAGGGCACTCTCTCACTCTAAAAGTATCAGATCTTTGCTCAAACATGGTCCATGGCATATATTTTAACGAAGTAGGGTCGGGTTATAAAAATCCAAAAATGAAGCCCCGGACCAGGATCTGCGGTGGCATATGCGATCACATAATTCTTATGCGGTCCGCAAAAGGGGCGCGAAAAAGGCCATCCAGAACTGGGCTGGCCTTCCTTACTCTACGGCTGTTATGCGGCCTGCAAACCTGTTCTACGGTCGCATAATGCGCCGCGGAAACTACCTCCGCAAAAATTCAAAGCTTGATATGCGATCGGAGTGCGGACCGTGAAATGGTTGTGGTTGCATAATGGGCCGCAAAAATGACCTAAAAAATGGCCCAAATGACTGTCTCACTCTGCGGCCATTCCGCGGTTCGCAGAGTGATTATGGGGCAACATAATAGGCCTCAGAAATTCCCAATTCCGCCAATCATTTCCTTCAACTTCCCTGTGCACTATTCAACCCAAAAAATTCTTATTCTACTATCATTAACATCTTTGCCTACCCCGACACCACGAAATCCCAGTTTTTAAGAAATATTTTACGGGGCCTTACTTCTTCTCCCACTTAAGATCATTCATCCTTGAACGAGGGTCAAGGTTCACTATTAGCATCTGATGCGACTCAATTTTCATACCACACACCAGCAGCCCCAAAATTTCCCAAAATTTTGCCAGAGTTTCCCCTGTATCTGGGCCTATCCACCAGCCAGAGAACCTCAGAAACACATCCTAAAAGAATACACATAATCCAATGACGTAACATACACAGAACAACACCAACTGTGGCCTCATAAACAATATATAACAAAAAAGGAACACCTTTACAAAAACTGAACAAGCAATACAAAAAGTCAGGGGCGACAATTTCATAAAAAGATTACATAGCTATTCAAACAAGTAAGGATACTTCTTCTTCATCTCTTCCTCGGCCTCCCAAGTAGCCTCTTCAACCTGCTGGTTTCTCCATAACACCTTCACGGAGGCAATTTCTTTATTCCTCAACATTCAGACTTTCCTATCAAGAATGGCAACTGAATTTCTTCATATGACAGTTCTTCATCAACCTCAACAGTCTCAACTGGCACAATAGATGATGGATCTCAAACTACCTTCTTCAACATAAACACATGGAATATCGGATGCACTAATGACATCTCAGGTGGTAGCTCAAGCTTGTATGACACATGACCAATTCTCTGAATGATTTTGTACGGCCCGACATACCTCAGACTCAATTTCCCTTTCTTTCCAAACCGCATTATACCCTTTATGGGGGGAAACCTTCATGAATACCCAATCATCTTCTTTGAACTGTAAATCTCTACGACGAACATCCGAATAGGACTTTTGATGACTCTGAGCAGTTTGTAACCGCTCCTTAATGATCTTAACCTTTTCCATAGCCTGATGCACGAGGTCTGGCCCTATCAACTCAGCTTCCCCTATCTCAAACCACCCAATGGGAGATCTACATCTCTTACCATATAACGCCTTGAATGGTGCCATATGAATAGTAGCATGATAGTTGTTGTTGTAAACAAATTCTATGAGTGGAAAATGATCATCCCATCTACCCTTAAAGTCAAGAACACAAGCACGCAACATATCCTCAAGCGCCTGAATAGTTCGCTCTGCCTGCTAGTCGGTCTGTGAATGAAAGGCTGCACTAATATTCACCTGAGTACCCAAACCTTGCTGAAATTTTTTCCAAAATTGGACGTGAATTGAGCTCGTTGATTCAGAAATGATAGAAACTGGGTGCCATGCAGCCTGACTATTTCCATGATATACAACTTAGCTTACTGTTCCGTTGTGTCGGTAGATTTAACTGGAAAGAAGTGTGCTGATTTCGTGAGCCAATCCATGAGAATAAGAGCTATCTCCACATTGCATGAGGCTAAGCACTGCCTTTACTTGCATGAGACTAAGCATTGTCTCTGCTCTTTGCATCGGGCTAAGCGTTGTCCTCATCTCACACAAGACTAAACCTTGTCTCGTCTTGTTCTTGCATACTACTGAGCATCACTTGTTCCCTTCGTCAAGCAATCCATATTACCCCATACTTGCATTTCATGGGCTGAAACATCGGCACATTGTCCGAAAGAGTCAAAGTCCAAAGGCACCATCCTCATAGCCTAATGACACCATGACATGGCTTGAGAATCTCTCGAAATCACATATCATTATTCAAAGGCGTCATAGTACAGAGGTACCATCCTCATGGCCCGAGGACACCATTCTATGGCCTGCGAATCCCTTACAATACTCTTCATGGACCAGGACGTCATGTTCTAAGGACATCATCCTCATCTTCCGAATAAAACCTTCATGGTCCAAAGGTAATTTGCATCATGTTCAAATTTTCGCAATAACCTATATATATTCGCGTGCATCGTGTTTTAAGTTTCGCAGGTAACTCGGAAGGTAACAGTTCTACAAACAGGAGCAATTCTCGCTCCGGTTTCCATTCTCAATGTTCGCATCCTTGACTAACTCAAACGTAACTAACGACCAGTAATTGATTACCTTTTGTCCCATAACCGCTCAAATACTTGCCTTATATATCCATAAAGTTTAAAATCACATCCATAACTCGACCTGAAATCATCCATTACTAATGACAATATCGCTTCCCAAAAGATCCTTTTCGAAACATACGACCACTCTTATAACAACTCCATCGGTTTCGTTTGCCGTTGGATCCAGAACTACACACGGCCCTATTCCCGTATACCGGGGATATGTAGGCAACTCAAAAACTGTGATGACCCAAAAGGTCATCCTAAGTTAATTTAGCTAAATCTATGTTCCGATGCCCCGAAAGCCTTCGTTAATCTCACCTCTATATGCGTGCACATCCCGGGCAGGTAGTCGGGAAGCTTGATGTGTAAACTTGATGAAAAACTGAATTTCCAATAATTAATGGGTTAAAGTTGACTTTGGTCAATATTTTTAGTAAACGGACCCGGACTCGTGATTTGACGGTACCGAAGGGTCCGTAGAAAAATATAGGACTTGGACGTATGCCTGGAATCTAATTCCGAGGTCCCGAGCCCGAGAAATGAATTTTTAAAGAAAATTATTTTCCGAAAATAATAAAGGTTTTTGAAAATGAACGTTGATGTGAAAACCGTGTTACCGGGACCATATTATGATTCTGGAGCCCGGAACAGGTTTAGTATATGTTATGTGACTTATCTGTAAATTTTGGTGTAAAACGGACTTGAAATGACGTGTTTCGGATCAAAATTGGAAAATTTAAGCTTTATGAAGTTTTAAGAAAATTCTAAGAGTTTTGAGGTTTAATTCGATGATTTTGATGATATCTTGGTGATTTATATGCTTGAATAAGTCCGTAGGATATTTTGAAAGTCGTGTGTGTTTTTGGTTTTGAGACCCGAGAGTTCGGGTGAGTTTCGGGTAGCTAACGGGGTGAGTTAAAGTGTAAAAATCTGATTTTTCTTCAAGTTGCTGGTGTCCAGGTATTTACTCTATGCGAACGCACCTAGGGGGATGCGAACGCATAGAGTAAAGTTGGGTCTGGGGGGATCTGTGCAATTTGTTCTATGCGAACGCACCCACTGAGGTGCGAACGCGGAGGGTAATGGGGTATAAGCCATGCGAATGCACCACAGTAGGTGCGAGCGCGGAGTGTAAGTGAGGCGGGGCAGAACGCGGGCAGGGGGGTGCGTCCGCACTGAGTTAATTGAGGACCTGGGGGCTGGGGGGTGATAGACCTGTGCGAACGCAACCCTTGGTTCGCAAACGCATGGGTCAGTCAGGTCAACCCTGTGCGAACGCGGTCAAGGGGCCGCGAACGCATAGAGTAATTCTTCCCAGCTATTTTTAATACCCAAAAAGCAGACCCATTATGGGATTCTTCATATTTTTCACCCTCTCCTTCTTCTCCACAGCCCCTTAGCCATTTTTGAAGATCTCCATCACTACATCCTCAGGGGTAATCAATCCTAACTCCATTCTCCTTCCATTTTCGTCCCTAACCACTAGAATCTAGGCCTAAATTCCTAAAATCAAGTAGAAAATTAGGGGTTTTGGGTAGAGTTAGGTTTTTAGAAATTTTGGGTAATTCAACCTCAATTTGGGGTCGAATTTCAATACGAATTATATATTTGAACTCATGGGGGTATGGGTGATCGGGTTTTGGTCCGAGCCTCGTGTTTGGACCAAGCAGGCCCGGGGTCGAATTTTGGAATTTTTGGAAGAATGATAGGAATTGTGTATTTAGGCTATGGGATTGTTTTATTGAGTCATTATTGATATACTTAAGTTAATTATGTCTAGATATTGTTGTTCCGGAGTTGAATTCAAAAGAAAAGGCGGTGTTAGAGGGTTGATTGCTATATTTTGGACCCGAGGTAAGTGTCTTGCCTAACTTTGGTGAGGGAATATGTATTGTATGCTATGTGCTAAGTGTTTATCATGTTCAATGCATAGTTAAAGTGACGAGTACCTATGCATTGTGTGTCAATCATGCCCGTGAGTCTATTTCTGATAGAAACCTTGTTGCTACTTCCATGATTTCATTATGTTATGAAAATGTCTCTACTTGGGAGTTGTTTATGGTTGGAAAAACTTGGTTGATTAACTCATGATGTGTTGTCTCAGTTGAGAACCCATTTGTTACGGATATATATTGAAGAGATTGGTTATAGCTGAGACCCTTGCCGGACAATTGTTGTGATATTGATTGATGCTTTCCCCTTGCCGGGTTATTTTGATCTATATTTCCACTATGCTGCATTCCTTACCATTGATAATTGTCATTGCATAGTGAGGAAGAGTGTAAAGCACGAAGGGTGATGTCGTGCCATGATTTACATTGATTATAAGCACGAAGGTTAATGCCGTGCCATGATTTACATTGATTATAAGCACGAAGGTTAATGCCGTGCCATGACTTACATTGGTTATAAGCACGAAGGTTAATGCCGTGCCATGATTTATATTGCCTTACATTGTACATTGTGAGGAAGAGAGTAAAAGCACGAAGGGTGATGCCGTGCCATGATTTATACTATTTCACATTATACATCGCATTGTGAGGAAGAGAGTAAAAGCACGAAGGGTGATGCCGTGCCATTATTTACATTTTTGGTATTTATACTTGTTTTGTTAGCTTTTGTGTTAAATTGCCTTCCTTGTTTACTTCTATATGCCTAAATAACTGCTTTATCTCAATTGTTTCCCCGTTATCTGCTCCCGTATCCCATGCTTATCTGCTACTTCCTGCTCTTTTCCATGTTATGTATTGTACAATAGGACAGATTATCGATTGTTGTCAAGGCTAGCCTCGTCACTATTTCGGCCGAGGTTAGGCTCGGCACTTACTCAGTACATGGGGTCGGTTGTACTGATGCTACACTGCACTTATTGATGTTGTGCAGATCCCGCATCCGGACCCAGTGGACAGCACTGAGGGAGTAACCTTCAGTCCACACAGAGCTTCAAGGTATACCCGCTGGCGTTCGTGGGCCTTGGTGTCTCTTCTCTTCTCGGATCATATGTTGTCTTATCTTTTCTCTAGTTTCAGAGACAATTATGTATCTTCTTTCAGACCTTGTATTTAGTATTCTCTAGAGAGTTCGTGAGCTGTGACTCCCGGTTTTGGGGCTTTACGAGATGTTTGTATTAAATATTGCACTTAACATTTTGAGATATTTATCTACTTCTGCTGTTAAAGTTTGAGTATTATTTTTCGTTAATTCTGCTAAGATTGGGTTGTAACCGTTAGATTACTTGTATGCGTTGGCTTGTCTAGCGGTTCAACGCTAGACGCAGTCATGACCCGAAGGTGGGATTTCGGGTCGTGACAAAAACCAGGGTTCGGCCCCATTTTTTTCAAAACACATCACTCCTCACTTACTTCAGACAAAAATGGTCATCATTATTCTTTACCCGACAACTCTTTCATCATTCTCGGGTAAAGAGGGGCAGCTGTTGATACCCAAGTTTGCTCTAACATTTTATAAATATCATGCATACTTTCAAAATATCATTTTTTTATTATTACCTAATTTACAAGTTCATATAAGTATTTTCTATAATTTTTCATAATTTTTAAAACTTTATAATTAATTTTTGTTGCATTTAAAATTACTTGAATATACATTAATTATCCCATAAATTATTTTGTGATGATTTAATCATCCAACTCTATTCATTGCACCCATATATATGTTTTATAATATTTTACTTCATTTTATATAATTACATTTGCACTTTTATGCCAAATACGTAATTTTCCAATAATAGCCTATATTTCACAATAAATTGCATTTGTCATTTATTTAAGGTCAAAATAACTTTTCACATTTTTTATAATATTCAACTATTTTTTTAAAGTATTAAGTTTCATAAATCAATAAGTAGTATTTTTATATTTTTATTCAACTATTTTATTAAATTATTTCCCTTAATTTCTTACTTTAATATTAGGCTTTATTTTCTGACCTACTACGGTCCAAACAAGTGAGCCCAACCCCAAGCTACCCTGGCCCAAACCAAACGACCTTTTTTGTTTTAACCCGGCCGGGATCTGTTTACTCGACCCGCCCCACTTCTTTTTAATCACGGTCGTTGATCTCAGATGATCAACTGCCCGTAATAATCCCTACCCATTCCTTATACCCCTTTTAGCCTTATACCCTAACCCATTCCCACCTAAACAACCGCCTCTGAAACCTCTCCATTCACTTATCTCTGAGAAACCCTAGCCGCCATACCATCAAATCCTCTCTGAATCCGGCCCCAAAATGGAATCAATCCATGATTCCCTTAGCTTATACGTTATGTAACTTGTTACATACATGATTTTGGCATCACCTAGTACTCGCCTATTATTGGAAAATGCTAGGCCTTGAGTTATGAATAATCTCCTCAATTTTTAGGACTTAGACGATATTTCGTCTATATACACTCACTACCAGACCCTGTGAGTCCCATTCAGTGAGATTTTTACCATTTTTTGTTCTCCGTTTTAAATTAGCGTTTGCATGTTTCTTCTTAAATTGATTCTAATTGATTTTACATGCTATATTTTTCTTATTTGTGTTTAATCGACTGTCTTTCCTTGTTTGGGTACTTAATTTTGATGCTATATAAACCCCTCCCCGATTTCTCCTTTTGGACGGACTCTGATCACTAAAAACTACTACCGTCTTTCTTATTCTTTATTGTCTTGCACTATTCTAAGGCTCAATGGCCATCTAAAAGACAAGGCCATCGTATTATGTTAACCTTCCTTCAGTGCAAGCACTGCTCGGGGTCCGTTTTGAGACTCTTGTGAACTCTGAAGCACTGGAGGTTTGGGGTTTTTCATCACTCTCCTGCAATTGCTGCTATTCCTAAGATTTTGATTTTCTCGTTCTTTATTCGTTTTTTTTTCAACTAGTTAATGCCATGTACCCTTGTTATTCTACTCCTTTCTGTTTGTGCTTATGTTATGTGCATTAGTGTTATTTGGATTTCTCTGAGTTAATTTCGATATATGCCATCTAATTTACGATTTTGCTTATTTTAGCATTACTCTATAGTTCCATTATCTCCAATTCCGTGCAAGTCTTGATGTTAACTCATATGTGTATAGCTAAGTTGATTCATGATGTACGCCTGATACGTAAAACCTAATTGATGATTGTTGAACTTTATTTGATTTCTTACACTAAACCCCTTTGTGAGACTATATTCTTGCTCGAAATTGCTTTATTCATGTTAAATCCCTCATGCCTAATTTTCTATTTCTTTGCTAGTCATGCCTAAATGCTTAGCCTTAATTGTGTCCAACCTAAATGATCCTCATGTTTACCTGTTACTTATTTTGAGTTGGACTTCTTGCCTTGTTATGTACTATTATGATAACCAACTCATGTGTGCCAATACTTTAAATGTGACCAATTCCTAACTGTGGTGACAACCAATTGTGAGCTTAATGTGCGTTTCATGTTTGGTTCAATCCTATGTTATTTGATACTACTTATAGTCTATAAGAAGAAATGCAGCATCTAGCCTTTATGTGACAATCTAGTCTTTGCCTATTATGAGTTCTGACTCTCTTAAGTGATACCTTATTACACCCCGTAAGTTTAACAAAATTGGTACCGTTATATATATATATATATATATATTTGATATGATATATTGAGTGAAATATTTTTGTAAAGAAAAAAAACGGTCTGAAAAAAATATGATTTTATATAGTTATTAATATTACTACTTTCGAATATGTTTTAAATTACACAAATAATGTGAGAAGAGTTTATGAGATTTTCTTTGTTGTAAAGATATGAATTATTATTTTTCACAAGAAAGAAGGTTATCCTTTTTTTTTTTACCATTTTAAGAATTAAGTGTACGAAAATTTGTACTATTTATATGAGATCAGAAAAATTAAAAGTTGAGAAAATATATGTATTTTACATGGTTATTTTAATGAAATAATAGTGTATGAATTTATTTTACATCGTACCACATGACCGTAATAGTACGGTGTATAAAGTCTATAAAGAATAAATAGAAACTTAAGTAATTTGAGACAATTCTTAATTATGCGGGTAATTGGTTAATTATCGGGTAACGAGCCATTACCTAATCATACTATAATATAAGTGTGTATACCAAAGTGCAAAGTTAAAAGACCAAAATATCCCTTAAAAGCTAAGTGACATTTTTTCCCTTCATTTAAATACTACTTTTATGTCATTTTTGTACCAAAAGGTAAAAATATCTCATAATAAATTGAGCCTTTAATTCTCTACTACACTTTACATGAAAATATAAAATACAATGTAACGTATAATAAAAATTTTAAAACTTGCAAAATATTTTTGTAGTCCCAACTAAATTTATCTAATATCCTGTTGAAACTCTTTTAGTCATTTTCATTTTTATAGTCTTGTCCATTAGTCTTAATTGGATAACTCCTTAATGTATCCTATCTATTAAAAATATCTGGCGCTTTTTGTATTCTCAATTAAATTCATTGAATCATTGCTGTGAGAATATTTTAGATAAAAATACTATTAATGATGTTTGATAGACATTTTATTCTATAAACAAACTAAAATATAGTAGTAATATTTAATGGCTAGCGCTCCTTGTATTATAAGGAAGATAAAACATGCCATTATTTTCATCGGTGATGATATAGATCAAACTAACTTTATAATTTTGGGATACTTTATGAGCCTAGCAAATCACTTGTCGATAGGAATGACATATCTAATAAGTTCTTTGATATGGTGGTGCATTTGGACAATCATTGGTATTGCAACAAGTTAGAGGAGGCGTTTATGCAGATGAGACTTTAATGACGTCTACTATAAAAATCAAAGAGCCTACGAGGCTAAACACTTTTTTCCTTTGTGTTCAAATAAATATTTTCCATGTACGATTTTTTTAGTTTGTACTGATTTTTGAAACAAGCTAATAACATATCACCATAAGATATCAAGAACTTATACTTCTTTTTTTAGTTTTTGTCACTCAAAAATATTTTTTTGATAACATTGATATAATTTTTTTAACGTTTTTATATTCATAAATATGGTGCACGCGCAACGCGCGTACCCAAAGATTAGTTACCTAATAAGTGGATAAAGATTGAAATTTCTCACCCCACCCCACGTGGCAGCCCCTCCCTTTCAATATATATATATGTGTGTGTGTATACATCTATCTCATTTGGGTTGGAGAGTTTTATCTTTAGAGCCTACTGATAATGCTTCTGAAAGTAGTAATCAAGTGAGAGCTCTTAATACCGAATTTACTCACCGGTAACTAAATCAAACTTAACATGGAAAGGTCCATAGGTTCTAAGCAACAGATATAAGAAAACCAAACGGACGACAGCTTAACCAGAAAATTATTTTTGAATTGTTAGCTTAGGAGAAATTCAAGAAACTGGATCTTGTAATTGTTACATACAATAAAAGACACCAATGTATTTAAAAACTTTGTTGGAAGCTCGGAAATATTTTCTTTCCTCTCAACAGTTAGTTGCAAAGAGAAGCTTTACGAATTACCCGTGAGAGATTAAATTCAACTCTACGTGAGGCTTGCTTATAATTCGTCCCTGTCAATTCTGCTACCAAACAAAAGCTCTTTCTATTGGCTGCAAAAGGATTAGATAAAGATGAATTCTGAGCTCAGGTATGTTAAGACTATCCCTTCTTTATTTTGGCATGATCCAGGCAACAATACGTAAACGTAATACTATTCCATAAGTGGTTCCACTCTTAGCAGTTAAGGATGTTTATGTTATTTAAGCATTTCTAAGTATGTTCCTAGTTTCTATTGAGGTATTTGATAAATATATTAATGTTCATAATATAGTAATATATGCATCTTCATTTACCACCGATCTATGACCGATTGGGCAGTTACATATTTACAATCGTGCTACGCCCGGTTGGGCAGTCATGCATATTCATTTACCACCGTGCTACGGCCGGTATGGCAGTTACCACCAGTTGGGCAGTTATGCATCATTATTTACCACCGGTTGGGCAGTTATGCATTTACCACCGAGCTACGATCGGTTAGGCAGTTACCACTGATCAGTTGGGCAGTCATGCATTATACGATATGGATAAGAGTATTAAAGAGAAACATTGTATATGTATATATATGAGTATAATAGGTATGCATATACGGTGGCACTTCAAAGATTCAGGTTGACTCTTATATGTCTTTAATTAATGTTTACTTACTGTTCTGTTTCAGTTCTGTCTTACATACTCAGTACATTATTCGTACTGATGCCCTTTTGTTGGGGACGTTGCATTCATGCCTGCAGGTATAGATAATCAGTTTGACGAGCCCTCATAGTAGACGAGATTGACATTTAGTGAAGGATCGGTAAGACTCCACCTCATTCGGAGTGCAGCCGAGTCTATGGTCATCGTGTCAGAGTTTTGCTACAGACTTACGGGTAGGCCGGTACCCTATCCCGTTTGATGTCAATTAATTTTAGAGGCTTTGTAGACACAGGTTTATTATGTACAGTATGTCAGAGGCCTTGACGGCCCATATGTATTCATATTTTATGAATGATGGTTCATTGATATAACATTTGCGCACTTACAATTTCACATTACGAGTTGTGGCCATGTTGGACCGTGGTAGTTATGAAAGGAATGAATGATTTACAGAGTGGTTTGCTCAGGCCAGTGCGGCACCGGGTGCCAACCACGCCTCCCAAGGTTGGGGCGTGACACACATGACCTTCATATTCATCATGAATTCTTTAGATTTGGAATATTTGTGTTATACTCAGCATGTTAGGCTGCCTATTGACTATCGTAGACCATGCATACTTGTTTGTTTACTATGTCTAATTGCCATTCCCTTACTATGACTTGAGTCTCTTTTAGGCTAACTTTGGCTTATGCTTCACTATAAACTTGTTGTTCTAAAAAACTAAGTATGTATATATGCTTACCATGTTAACCTAGGTGATATGCCTCTCCAACTTTGCTAATATTGCGCATGTTATACTCTTTCACTTGTTATGAACTTATGTTGTTAGTTTTTCATGTCATGTGGAGACTACGTTCTACTGGTTCTCCTAGTTTCATGTTTAACCCCTTGTTTTATCAACCCTGTCACGCTATCTTATAAACATGCAAGTGTCGATATGCTTTCATGTGAATCCTGTTGAATTTCATGTAATCTTGTCCCTACGAGGTATTATCTCAACGCCATTCGATTGATTGCTATGTGTGGTTTGTTATCTCATATGGCTAAGTGGTTTGTCTGTAATCACTGGGTGTGGCATGAATACAAGCATACCCTGGGCTGCGCAAATGACACACTCACCTGTTTGAGATGCGTTTTGATCTGGGTCTGTTGTTCGAGTAATGAACTTGTTGAAGGCCAATACATTGTTGGGTTATTTTCATTTGGGCCTGCCCTTGAGCGAGCAATTGTTCCTTGTGTAATATTTATACTCATATTCATTATTTTGTGCTATAATAATTTGTAAATGTAAGGCCCCGTAAAATGTTTCCTAAAATTCGGGGTTTTGTGGGCTAGTAGTTGTTTAGTGAAGTTTTGATTGAATATGTCGAATTCTTGGGTCATGTTGTCTCCATAGAAGAAATTAAGGTTGATCCTCAAAATATTACAACGGTGAACAATTGGCCTAGACCTACAACTCCAACAGGGATTCGCAGTTTCTTGGGCTTAGCAGGGTATTACAAGAATTTTGTGGAGGGGTTCTCTACTCTTTCCTCTCCGTTGACTAAATTGACACAGAAAGCAGTTAAGTTCCAATGGTTCGATGCTTGTGAAAGGAGCTTCCATGAGTTGAAATAACGATTGACTACAACGTCGGTGTTGACCCTGCCAGAGGGTAAAAATGGGTTTGTGGTATATTGCGAGGCTTCAAGGATCGGGCTTGGGTGTGTATTAATGCAACATGGCAAGGTTATAGCATATGCTTCTAGGAAATTCAAGAATCATGAAAAGAACTATCCAACACATGAATTAGAACTTGCGACGGTGGTTTTTGCATTGAGATTTGGCGTCATTATTTGTATGGGGTCCACATGGAAGTATTCACGGACCACAAGAGCCTTCAATATATTTTCAAACAGAAGGAGATGAATCTGGGGAAGAGGAGATGGCTTGAGTTACTTAAGGATTACGACATCGATACTCTATATCACCCGGGGAAAGCAAATGTTGTGGCGGATGCTCTTAGACAAAAATCTATGGATAGTTTGGCTCACTTGGAGGCATGTCAAAGGCCGTTGGCCAAGGAGGTTCCCCAGTTATCTAGTTTGGGAGTTCGTCTTGCGGACTCTAGTGAAGGAGGGGTAATTGTGCAAAATAGGGCTGGATCATTGCTTGTTGTGGAAGTCAAAGAGAAGCATTCAACGATTCATTGTTGGTACAATTGAAGGAGGGGATTCCAAAATATAAAACTATGCCTTTTTTTCTTGGCATGGATGATGGTACACTAAGGTACCAAGGGCAGCTATGTGTTCCAAATGTTGATGGTCTCCGGGAAAGAATCATGATCGAGGATCACACTTCCAAGTATTCCGTACACCCGGGCTCTACAAATATGTATCATGATCTCAAGGAAGTCTATTGGTGGAATGACATGAAAAGGAATGTGGCGGACTTTGTGGCAAGGTGTCCAAATTGTAAGCAAGTAAAGGCCGAACACCAACGGCCTGGTGGGTTGGCACAAAACATAGAAATTCCAATGTGGAAGTGGGAAATGATTAATATGGATTTTGTGGTAGGACTAATGCGTACTCCACGCAAGTTTGACTCAATTTGGGTAATTGTGGATCGACTCACAAAATCATCACACTTCTTGCTAGTTAAATCTACCGACACAACAGAAATGTATGCTTAGTAAATAGTCATTCTATCATTTCTGATCGAGGAGCTCAGTTCACGGCCAATTTTTGGAAGAACTTTCAGCAAGGTTTGGGTACTAAGGTGAATCTTAGTACAACCTTTCATCCACATACCGACGGGCAGGCAGAGCGGACTATTCAGATGCTTGAGGATATGTTGCGTGCTTGTGTTCTTGACTTCATGGGTAGGCGGGATGATCATCTTCCACTCATAGAATTTGCTTACAACAACATCTATCATGCTAGTATTCAGATGGCTCCATTCGAGGCATTATATGGTAAGAGATGTAGATCTCCCATTGGGTGGTTCGAGATTGGGGAAACTGAGTTGATAGGAATAGACCTCGTGCATCATGCTATGGAAAAGGTTAAGATCATTAAGGAGCGGTTGAAAACTGGTCAAAGTCGTCAAAAGTCCTATCTGTATGTTCGTTGTAGAGATTTAGTGTTCAAAGAGGCTGATTGGGTATTCTTGAAGGTTTCCCCCATGAAGGGTATAATGTGGTTTGGAAAGAAAAGGAAATTGAGTCCGAGGTATGTCGGGCCGTACAAAATCATTCCGAGGATTGGTTAGGTGGCGTACAATCTTGAGCTATCATCTGAGATGTCATTAGTGCACCCGATATTCCATGTGTCTATGCTGAAGAAGGTAGTTGGAGATCCGTCGGCATGTGCCTGTTGAGACTATTGAGGTTAATGAAGAGCTGTCATCTGAAGAAATTCCAGTTGCCATTCTTACTAGGCAAGTCCAAAAGTTGAGGAATAAGAAATTGCCTTCGTGAATGTGTTATGGAGAAACCACCAGGTTGAAAAGGCTACATGGGAGGCCGAGGAAGAGATGAAGAAGTAGTATCCTTACTTGTTTCATAACTATGTAATCTTTTTATGAATCTGTCACCCGTGACTTTGTGTATCTCTTGTTCAGTTGATGTAAATGTGTTCTTTCTGGTTATATATTATTTAATAGGCCATAGTTGGTGTTGTTCTGTGTTATTTTACGCAAATGGAATGTTGCTAGGATGTGTTTCTGGGGTTCTCTGGCTGGTTGATAGACCTAGATACAAGGGAAACTCTGGCAAATTTTGGAAATTTAGGGAGTTAATCAAATTTGAGGATGCAGGTGTGGTATGAAAATTGAGTCGCATCAGATGCTAATAGTGAAACTTGACCCTCATTTGAGGACGAATGATCTTAAGTGGGGGAGGAAGTAAGGCCCCGTAAATAATTTCCTACAAACCGGGGTTTCGTGATGCCCGGGTAGGTGTAGGTGTTAATGATAGTAGAATACAGACTTTTTGGGTTGAACAATGTGCTGGGAAGTTGAAGGAAATGGTTGGCAGAGTTCGGATTTTGTGCGGCCTATTATGCGGCCACATAATCACTTTGCGGACCGCAGAATGGACGCAGAGTAAGGCAGTCATTTGGTACATTTGTATGTCATTTTCGCGGCCCATTATGCGACCGCAAAACCATTTCGCGGGCCGCACTCCGCTCACATATCAAGCTTTGAATTTTTGCTGAGGGAGGTTCTGTGGCGCATTATGCGACCGCAGAACAAGTTCGCGTGTCGCATAACGGCTGCAGAGTGAGACAGACCAACCCAGCTCTAGAGGGCCTTTTTTGCGGCCCATTTTGCGGACCGCAGAAGCATTATGCGGTTGCATATGTGACCGCATATCCTGTTCCTTGGCTTCATTTTTGGGTTTTTATAACCTGACCTTACTTCGTTAAAATAGATTCCATGGACCATTTTTGAGAAAAAATATGATACTTTAGAGTGAGAGAGTGCCCTAGCATGGGAGAGTGATCTTCAACAAATTATCCTTCAATTCTTGCTCAAATCTTTGAAGATTAACAAGGAAAACTCAATTCTTGGGTGTGGGAGTTGTTTATCTTGCATGCATGTTTTATCAAAGGGTGTACGAAGATTGTGAGTTAAAAATGGTAAAGAATGGGTTGTGGGATAATGGAAACTTTCATAAAAGGACCTTAAAATCTTAATGCATACCTAGTGGTTTATAAAATGATCAAATGAGCTAGAATCATGACCATCTTCCTAATTTTAGTTCAACTTGTTATATTTCTAAAATAGATTGAAGTTTCTAAGAATTCCGGAATATTTTAGAGTTTAAGGAAGCTCAATTGAGGTATGTCTGCTAAACCCCTTTTTTAGAGTTGAATTTGACTGTGTTCATGTAAGTTATGTAAGACCCGAGTTGATCATTATGAAATTGATTATTCCGAGTAAACTTGTGTTGAAAGATATATGTTCCATATGTGTTCCAAATGCTTTTATCATGCTATGTTATCATTTGAGGATATTTTCAAAGTATGGATTGTATGTTATAAATGTTACGACTTCAAGTCAAGTTTGAAAGAAGGTTATCATGCCAGATTATGTGAAAAAACTCTATATGTTTAAGACTCTTAATTTCTCTCATGTGTACCTAAAAGTCTTGAATCAAAAAGTCTTATTGTCGATAATGATGATGATGTGTGAAAAGTAAAAAGAGGAGCATGAAATATGAAATTCGGCCAAGTGCCAAGAATGATATTTTAATGGCGGCCATTAGTGCAAAATTGAAAAGGTGTGAACGAGGTATGAAGTGAGATGATTGATAGAAAAAGGTAATGTCTTGGGTGAGACGGCCTAGCCGATCGGGACGTGATCAGACGTCATGCCGCACACAAGGTGGTGATTGTGCTGGAAATTATAATTGAAATTGTGATTGTTGTTGATGTTTCAAATAAGGCGGCCTAGACGATCGGGGCATGATCGGACACCGTGTAAAAGTACGGTGGTATTGTAAATGATGGTAAATCGGTACTAAAGATCTCCCAACCTAAAAACATGGAAATTTACCTGAAAACTTATGTGGTTCTTAACTTGATGTTTTGGTATTATTTGAGGCTTCTATTGATTTCGTGATTTTTCTCCGTGTATTATTATTCATTATATTGATATGGTATTTAGTTATGCATACTAGTACTATTCGGCGGTACTAATTTCCTATGTGCCGGGACCATTGCATATTTAATAGATGCAAAGGGTTCCACTGCCGGTTGAGTTGATCAGTGATAGCAGTACACCCTTCTCCCAGCAGGCTTGGTGAGCCCCACTTCATTCCGGGGTTATACATCTTTTGTTCATTATATTATTACGTTAGGTATAGCCAGAGCCTTGTTGCCAACACTACTATCATACTCTTTGTAATTATTAGAGGCTCCATAGACATAGTGTGGGTTGTATATGGGTTCTTGGAAAGTCAAACAAGTTATGTTGTGTTTGAACCATTTATTCCACTTTAGCCTATGAAAATGTGCGTAGTTTTAGACATTAAAAATAAAGTAACTAATGGAAAGGATTTGGTATTATATACAAGATATTCTTGTTGTCTAATAAATGCGAATATGTCATCTCTTTTTCATGAGTGAGTTTGGGTAGAAAGTATCTAACAGGCTTGCTCGGTCGGGTTCACTCAGTTTAGCGCTGGTCGCGCTCCCCGAGTTTGGGGCGTGACAAACTTGCTATTGGAGCCTAAGGTTTAAAAGTGTCCTAGGATGTCTCGGAGTTTTGTCTGGTAGAGTCCTTCTTATCGGTGTGTTGTCGACCACATCTATAAGTTGGAGGCTACTTGGATATTTAGGAATAATACCCTTCTTTGATATTCAGGATCGTGTGATAAAACTGATCGTGGGAGTTTTCCTCCTCTAACTCGTGCACTGATATAACTTTCAGTACATGGCGCTTAGGAAGAAAGCACGAACGGGCCAAAGAGCCTATGCCTCCCCAGGAGTGGCAGTTGATTCTTTATTTGATGAGGCGGGTGAGTACCCGAGGGGAGAGGATAATCCTCCGACTACTACACTTCCTGATTCCACTACACCTGACTAGGCTACACCAATTTTTGCACCTACTATGGGTGCAATGATTCCTCCAACTAATATTCTGATTCCACCTCCAGCCCTAGCTTCCGGTTCTTGTATTTCTGACGGGGATCTATACAGATGTTGACACAGATAGTGGCTTCCCAAGACCAAAGATCAAATGTTGCACCCGCTTCTTCTAGCCAACAAAGGGATTCTACTGGTTACATGGTGAGCATGTTTCTTAAGTTAGATCCTCTAGTGTTCACGCGTGCTAATCCTGAGGAATACCACCAAGACTTCATTGACGAGATGCACAAGACTCTCGGGGTTATGCACTCTACTGAGACGGAGAGAGTGGAGTTGTCTACCTACCACTTGAAATGGGTGGCTTACTCTTGGTTTTAGCTGTGGGAGGACTCACGTGAGGAGGGGAACCCTCCAGCGAGGTGGAGTGAGTTTGCTGACGCATTTATGGACCATTTCCTGCCTGTCGAGACTAGGGAAGCCCGTGACGCAGAGTTTGAGAACCTTAAACAGGGTAGAAAGAGTGTTTGGAGTACCACGTGGAGATCACACACCTGTCCAAATATGCTATTCACATGTTTCCTATTATGGAGGCTAAAGTGCGCCGGTTGGTGCAGGGCATTCCCTAGGTTATCAAAGAGGCCGCTATAGTTGCCTTGAATTCTGATATGAACTATGGGAAGATGGTGGAATTTTCTCAAGCTACAGAGAACTGTAAGTTGAAGAACATAATGGAGCGAGTGGGTAGCATCAAGGCCGATCCGTGGGCAACCTTGAAGATTCATTTGGTGGGGGGTAGATAAGCATTTAGGGGAGGGTCATTAGGGCTATCCTAGCCTTTTGCTCAATCTTCAGCCAGTGCACCTCCATCATGGCCCAGTCAGCAGCAGGGGAGTCGTTTTAGGTCTAGTTAGGGCAACAGGTGACCCTACCAGTAGGGATGGTCAAGAGGGAGATTCTAGCAGCAACGGAGGCCTCTACCTCAGGTGGGGGAAGATGCACTTGAGGATATGCTACATGGACCTACACATATGTTACAAGTAAGGATTGAGGGGTCATATTTAGATATAGTGTCGTTTATCCAGCCAGGGTACGGGTAAGGGCAGAACACAACCATCCACTTCTGCAGCTGCTATATCTTCAGCACCCCTTCCAGCTCGAGGCGCTCCAGCACCCGCATGGCGTGGTGCAGCTAGGGGTGGTACACAGAGTTTGGGAGTACCCCACCGTTTCTATGATATGAGTTGCTTCCAGAGTGCAGAGGCTTCTTCAAATGTAGTCACATGTATATTGACTATCCGATAGCATGATGTGTTTTCTCTTATTGATCCCAGTTCCACTTTGCCCTATGTTACTCCTTATGTTGCTATGGAATTTGGGATAGAACCAGAACATCTTCATGAGTCGTTCTCTGTATCTACTTTGGTTGGTGATTCTATTATGGTTGCACAGGTTTATAGGGGTTGTGTTGTCACGGTACGTGATTGGAACACCATGACCAATCTCATTGAATTGGGGATGGTTGATTTTGATGTAATAATGGGAATGAATTGGCTTTATTCATGTTTTTCCAAGCTCGATTGCCAAACTAGAACTGTGAGGCTTCAATTTACAAATGAGCCAATTGTTGAATGGAAGAGGGATAATGTAATGCCAAAAGGTAGGTTTATTTCTTACCTTAAGGCTATGAAGATGATTAACAAGGGGTGTATCTATCATTTGGTCCGGGTTACGGACACCAATGCTGAGGCACCTACACTCGAGTTCGTGCAGTTGTGAATGAATTTCCGAAGGTCTTTCCTGATGAGCTCCTTGGGATTCCTCCAAACAAGGAGATTGATTTTGGGATTGATGTGATTCCAGGCATGCAGCCTATATCTCTTCCGCCCTACAGGATGACACCAATAGAATTGAAGGAGCTAAAGGAACAATTGAAGGATTTGTTAGAGAATGGTTTCATCCGACTTAGTGTGTCACCTTGGGGCGCACCGGTTCTCTTTGTAAGGAAGAAAATTGGGTCACTAAGGATGTGTATTGACTACCGACAACTCAACAAAGTCACAATAAAAAATAAGTACCTACTACAAAGAATAGGTGATTTGTTTGATCAGTTACAGGGTGATCGGTACTTCTCCAAAATTGATTTATGATCTGGGTATCACCAATTGAAGATTAGGGAACAGGATATTCCGAAAATAGCTTTCAGGACCCGGTATGGGCACTTTGAATTTTTGGTAATGTCCTTTGTGCTAACAAATGGCCCAACAACTTTCATGGATCTTATGAATTGGGTTTTCAAGCCTTTTCTTGACTCCTTTGTGATAGTGTTCATTGACGATATTCTTGTGTATTCACGAGGCTGAGAGGACCATGTCGATCATCTCAAGGAATTTATGTAGATTCTTCATTGGCACCAATCGTACGTGAAGTATTCGAAATGTGAATCTTTGCTTGAATCTATCACATTCTTGGGTCATGTCTTCTCCAGAGAAGGAATTAAGGTTGATCCTCAAAAGATTACAGCGGTGAAGAATTGGCCTAGACCTACAACTCCAATAGAGATTCACAGTTTCTTGGGCTTAGCAGGGTATTACAGAAGGTGGTGGATGGGTTCTCTACTCTTGCCTCTCCGTTGACTAAATTGTCCATAAAGGGGTTAAGTTCCAATGGTTCGATGCTTGTGAAAGGAGCTTCCAGGAGTTGAAATTAAGATTGACTACGGCGCTGATGTTGACCCTGCCAGAGGGTAAAAACGGGTTTGTGGTATATTGTGATGCTTCAAGGATCGGGCTCGAGTGTGTATTAATGCAACATGTCAAGGTTATAACATATGCTTCTAGGCAATTCAAGGTTCATGAAAAGAACTATGCAACACATGGCTTAGAACTTGCGACGACGGTTTTTGCATTGAATATTTGGCATCATTATTTGTATGGGGTCCACGTGGAAGTATTCACGGACCACAAGAGCCTTAAATATATTTTCAAACAGAAGGAGCTGAATCTGAGGTAGAGGAGATGGCTTGAGTTACTCAAGGATTACGACATCGATATTCTATATCACCGGGGAAAAGCCAATGTTGTGGAAGATGCTCTAAGCTAGAAATCTATGGGTAGTTTTTCTCACTTGGAAGCATGTCAAAGGTCGTTGACCAGGGAGGTTACTAGTTAGCTAGTTTGGGAGTTTGTCTTGCGGACTCTAGTGAAGGAGGAGTTATTGTGCACAATATGGTTGAATCATTGCTTGTTGTGGAAGTCATAGAGAAGCAATACGACTATCCATTGTTGGTACAATTGAAGAAGGGGATTCATAAACATTAAAATTATGGCTTTTTCTCTTGGCATGGATGATGGTACACTAAAGTATGAAGGGCGGCTATGTGTTCCAGGTGTAGATGGTCACCGAGAAAGAATCATGACCAAGGCTCACACTTCCAAGTATTCCGTACACCCGGGCTCTACAAAGATGTGCCATGATCTCAAGGAAGTCTATTGGTGGAATGAAATGAAAAGGAATGTGGCGGACTTTGTGGCAAGGTTTCCGAATTATCAGCAAGTAAAGCAAAGGAAAGGCTATGCTTAGCCTTATGCAGTAATGGAGGCAATGCTTAGCCTCATGCAAGGAATGGAGACAGTTCTTAGTCTCATGCAAATGAACGACAATGCTTAAACTTGTACAATAATTGAGGAAATGCTTAGCCTCATGCAGGGAATGGAGACAATGATTAGTCTCATGCATGGAAAGGCGATGCTTAGCCTTGTGCAATAATGGAGGAAGTGCTTAGCCACATGCAAGGTATGGAGACAATGCTTATTCTCATGCAAAGAAAGGTAATACTTAGCCTTATGCAATAATGGAGGCAGTGCTTAGACTCATGCAGGAGATAATGCTTAGTCTCATGCAATATGGAGGCAGTGCTTAGCCTCATGTAGAGAAAAGACAGTGCTCAACCTTATGCAATATGGAGGCAGTGCTTAGCCTCATACAAGGTATGGAGACAATGCTTAGTCTCATGAAAGGAAAGGTAATGCTTAGCTTTATACAATACTGGAGGCAGTGCTTAGACTCATGCAAGTAAGGGAGACAATGCTTAGTCTCATGCAAAGTGAGGGCAGTGTTTAACCCTATGCAAGGAATAGAGACAGTGCTTAGTCTCATGCAAGGTGCAGGCAGTGTTTAGCCTTATGCAACGATAAGGGAAGTGCTTTAGACCTATGCGAGAAAAGCAATGACTAAATGTGAGAGGATAAAAACATTTCTTAGCTTGATATGTTTGCGTTTGGCGACTTTTATCGTTGTGAAGATAGTGAGCTTGCTGTGTGTATGTATTTGCGAACGTTCCTATTATTTTCATTGTGCCTGCATCCAAAGAAAATCGTGAGTTTTGCAGAGGAGAGGTTGGTTCGTGCTCTTGATTCCTTGCTTCGCCTTTGCTCTTGTCTT
This sequence comes from Nicotiana undulata, assembly GCA_005239495.1. NCBI lineage: Eukaryota > Viridiplantae > Streptophyta > Magnoliopsida > Solanales > Solanaceae > Nicotiana > Nicotiana undulata. Next base: position 102,455 of record ML282798.1, on the reverse strand, counting down.
GAGGTCCTGCTTGAGTCACCCTCGGTAACGTCTGGCTGTCATAAAAACAAAATATTCGAAAACATGCATGTATTTGAAAAATTATTTGTAAAAATGCGGTTTTCTGAAGCATGAGATCAAAGAATTTGATGAACTGACGAGTGTGACGCATTTTGAGACATTGCAACCTCCTTGATTCAGAATTTTGAGGATCCTCCTCAAAATTCTGCCAAGTTTAAATGCATACTTCTGCCAATAAATTCCTTGGCGGTTCTAAACATGATGAGATCGGGCAAACTCGGAGCCTTGCCCTAGTTTCTGACCATAGGGGAAATGAAGATTTTATTATGATGTGATTGAACTCATAGGGCTGCCTACGTATCCCCTATTAAAAGGGAATCAAGTAAAGTGTAGTTCAGTTATATAATATAGGAAGTGCAAACATAATCTTAAACATAGTATCTCTTGACTGCGTCCGAATTGATAAGCTTTGGCCAAATCTCTCCATCCATTAATGAAAGTATAAGTTCTCCTCCTGTCAATACCCGGTGAACCATGTAAGGGCCTTGCCAGTTAGGTGAGAATTTCCCCTTTTCTTCATCCTGATATGGGAACATTCGATTTAATACCAATTGCCCTGGCGTGAATTTCCTTGACCTGACCTTTTTGTTGAAAGCTCTTGCCATTCTATTCTGGTAGAGTTGACTGTGACATATTGTGTCCATTCTTTTTCCATCAATGAGAGTTAGTTGTTCATACCAAGCTCGTACCTATTCCGCGTCGCTGGGCTTGGCTTCTTGTATAATTCTTAAGGAAGGGATTCCCACTTTTGCGAGAATAACGGCTTCAGTACTGTAAACATGTAAATAGGGAGTTTCCCCAGTTCATGTACGAACTGTGGTGCGATACCCGAGCAAAGAAAACGGTAGCTTCTCGTGCCATTATTTGTAATTGTCTACCATTTTCCTCAATATCTTTTTGATGTTCTTGTTGGCGGCTTCTATGGCTCCATTTATTTGCGGCATGTATGCTCTAGAGTTCCGATGCTTGATCTTGAATATTTCACACATGGATTTCATAAATCGCTATTGAGATTGGCAGCATTGTCAGTAATGGTTGACACCGACACTCCAAATCGACAAATGATGCTGCCCCGAACAAAATCTGCTACAACCTTCTTAGTTACATCTTTATAGGATGCGGCTTCAACCCATTTTGTGAAGTAGTCTATAGCCACCATAATGAACCTATGTCCGTTTGAAGTAGCGGTCTTGATCGGCCCAATGACATCCATACCCAGGGAGAACTTGTTGCATTAAGTTCGTTGGCTGGTACCCGTATCATGTCAGCATGTATCTTTCATTGGTGACACTTTTGAACATATTTAATGCAGTCCATTTCCATAGCCATCCAGAAATACCGTGCTCTTAATATCTTATTCGCCAAAACGAAACCATTTATGTGGGGTTCGCAAGTTCCAGCATGTATTTCCTCGAGCAATCTGGATGCCTCCTTAGCATCGACACATTGTAGTAATCCCAGGTCAGGAGTCCTTCTATACAGAATTCCCCCACTTTGAATGAAACGGTTGGCTAATCTGCAAAATGTGCGCTTCTGAGTATGTGTAGCACTCACTGGATACTCTCTCTTTTTCGTGTACTCCTTGATGTCGTGAAACCACATTTTCGCCAATTTCTTCTTGCGCATAAGCACAATAAGCTGGCTGCTTATGAATTTTTATTCGAATATGATCGATGAAATTCTTATCTGGGTGTTGTATCATGGAAGACAAAGTATCTAATGCATCTGCAAACTCATTCTGAATCTTTGGAACATGTTTGAATTCTATCTTTGCAAACCTCTTGATCAGTTCTTGTACACAATGAAAATATGGCAATATTTTGGTGTTCTTTGTAGCCTATTCCCTTAGAACCTGGTGCACCAAACGATCTGAATCTCTAATTACCAGCAGCTCCTGAACGTTCATGTCAATGGACAATCTGAGTCCTAGGATGCAGGCCTCATATTCCGCTATATTACTGGTGCATGGAAACCTGATTTTTGTACCGGATAATTTTGACCGATTTCTAATACTAAGACAACTCTGATACCTGCTCCTTTGAAGTTTGCTACTCCGCCGAAGAACATCCTCCAACCATCGTACGCCTCGGTGATATCTTCTCCTACAAATGACACCTTCTCATCGGGAAAATACATTTTCAATGGTTTGTATTCCCCGTCTATGGGATTTTCTGCCAAATGATCCGCCAATGCTTGCCTTTTGAGTTACATTGCTGATGTCAAACTCACTCAACAATATTTTCCACTTCGCTAACTTACATGTAGGCATGGGTTTCTGAAAGATGTATTTTAGCGGATCCATCCTTGATATGAGATATGTAGAGTATTCATAGAAATAATGTCTCAACTTCTGGGCTATCCATGTCAAAGCACATCAAGTACGTTCTAACAAAGAGTATTGGGCATCATAGGGCGTGAACTACTTGCTTAGATAATATATCTCCAGCTCCTTCCTTCCAGTTTCATCATGTTGTCACAGAACGCAACCAAAAGCCCCATCTAACAAGGACAAATAAAGCAACAAAGGTCTTCTTGGTTCTGGTGGGACCAAAACGGGCGATTTCGATAAATACTCCTTGATTTTGTCGTTGGCATTCTTCAGTCCAACCTGTTGCAGCATCTTTCCTTAGCATTCTGAAGATTGGCTCACATATCACAGTTGATTGTGCTATGAAGCGGCTGATGTAATTGAGGCGCCCTAGAAAACTCATCACATCTTTCTTATTATTTGGAGGCGACAAGTCCTGGATATCTTTGACATTTGATGGGTCTAACTCAATACCTCGATGACTGACGATGAATCCTAACAACTTTCCACCAGGGACTTCGAAGGCACATTTTGTAGGATTCAACTTCAAGTTGTATTTTCGAAGTCGATCGAAAAATTTCTTCAAGTCTGCTATGTGATCCAAACGTCTTTTAGATTTGATGATAACGTCATCCACGTACACATATATTTCCTTGTTTATCATGTCGTGGTAGATAGTCGTCATGGCCTTCATGTAGAAGTCCCCAACATTCTTCAAACCAAATGGAATCATTTTTAACAGTATATTCCCCATGGCGTGATAAAAGTTATCTTTTCGGCATCCTCTTCATCCATCCAGATCTGATGGTTTCATGTGAATCAATCCACAAAGGATTTGAGCTCATGCTTGGCAGAATTGTCAATCAGTATGTCTATATTGGGAAGCGGGAAATCATCCCTAGGACCTGCTCTGTTCAGGTCCCGATAATCGACACATACTCTAACTTTCCCATCTTTGTTAGGAACTGGCACAATGTTGGGCAACCAAGTCAGGTATTCAACCACTCGGAGAACCTTGGCTTTGATTTGCATGGTGACCTCCTTTTTTTATCTTCAAACTCATATCCGGCTTGAACTTTCTGAGCTTCTGCTTTACTGGTGGACACATAGGATTTGCGGGCAGTTTCTGAGGTACTATGGATGTGCTTAAACCAGTCATATTGTTGTAGGACCATGCACATATGTCTTCATATTCCTTTAGGAATCTGATATACTCTTCCTTCTCTGACGGTGATAGATGGATGCTTATACGCATTTCCTTGACCATTTCAGAATCCCCTGAGTTAATGGCCTCAATTTCCTCCAAATTAGACTTCGGTTTGATTTCAAAGTTCTCTACTTCTCTAACGATTTCCTCAGGTATTATATCATCTTCCAGATATATTGAATCACTGTCCTTATGTTGTGTTGTCTCATTACATATCACAGTCGTGGGTTCATCAGGATATATAATAATTACATTGAAAGAATGTAGAAAGATAATAATAAACATGAAAAGTAGTAATGCATTAATAAAATTTAAAAATGTCAACAAGTATGACTCGATGGCTCGAGTAATTATTTCAAAACAAAATACTGAAAAATGTCTTAAATGCTCAAAACTATTTGAACATAGTTCATGCTAATTTGTTTAGCTACCCAGGAACTCGGCGAGCCCGAGATGGTGTAGCGGTCCAGTTCTTGAGAACAACTCCTTCTTCCATGGTTTGAATGGTAAGGTCTTCCTCCTCTCCCTCCTAAACAGTTGCATTGCAGTACATGTCTTCTTAATCTAGAAACATCTTCCTCATGCCAGCCAAAACCTCATCTTCCTCAAATCCCCACATCATGTCAGCTTGATGGATTGTATGGAGCAGAGGTGGTACGGGTTGTTCCAGTGGATAATAAGGAGCACGTCGTGCTGGTTTCCAATCCTGACATTCTTGCCATGTGTATTCATATCCGAGTCCAAAAGTAGTGCCATGGTATTGTGGTTGTACGGGTTTGGTGATCCCCTAAAGATTTTTTCCGAGACCCTTGCCCGGTTCATACCCCGTCCACAACAATATGCTCTCTATCTTGTTGCTCCATCATCGGTCCTTTTCAATCGCGTTAACCCATTCAATGGTATGTTTCTCCACCCAGTTTCCTTCTATTTTCGATGACTGGAATGGTCTGGTTGGTGTAGATGAGGTTGCTCCTGATAAGTTGGTATTTTACCAACTTATCTCCTCTTAATACTTAATCTTTTGTGTAATTTTATTGAGAAACTAAGACATTTATTGATGTTTGTTGGTATATTTCAGGTGTCAAATGATTTAGGAAAGATTGTGAGGAAATCGTGTGAAAACAAGTCAAAAAGGAGCTAAAATGGAATTTAGTAAAACTGCCCAGCTGGTACACTGTGCGATCGCATATAAAGGTGTGCGATCGAATAAGTTCCAGATTTTGAAGCTATGCTAATGCATATTGGTCAGTGCAAACGCACAGAAATGAGAAGCAGTCAACAGACGGGTCAAAAGGTCTGTGCGAACGCGGGACCAGCAGTGCGATCGCATAGGCTGGGAGGAAGCGACTCAATGCGATCGCGGGGGCACTGTTGCGATCGCAGAGTGCAATTCCTGGGCAGTCCTGGGCAATTTTGACATTTCACATTTTAAATTCACAAACCATTTTTATGCACGACTTAGCAGATCTTTGGAAAATCCTTTTGACATTGTAAACGTATTTTTGAGTCTTGGAGACTAAAGAAGAACAAGTCTTAAAGCTAGGGTTTGCACACACACTTGAGTTTTGAAGATTTCACTCTTGTGGTTAAGGTTTTCTTACCCATTTATGTTTGTTTCTTCATTTTCTTGCTTTGTATAGTATATTTAAGTGCGTAGTATTTATTTCCAACACTTGAATCTTGTTTATGGAAATTTACATATTTAAAGTGTGGATTAAATATCTTGTTGTGCTTATCTATTGAATTATTTTTGGTTATTTATGAAGTGAGTTATTGTTTCTTTAATTATTCTTATTATTTAATGTTTCCAAAGAGATTAGCTAACCCTAGGACTCTCCCATTAACTCCGAATTAATTTTGGAAAAGATAATTTGGGGTCGGGAAAGATTAATTAACAAGAACTTGAGGCTTTAAACCTCATTTTATAGCTTCTACCTAGGGATAGGATTGAACTACTTGTATCCATATCCGGGTGTGCTTAATCTCTTAATTGGGTTAGGAATAATTCAATTAGGAAGTCTTGTTAGTCTTTGGAAAAATCTAATTAAGAATTATTATTCGTGGCTAATTAACATAAACTCGCTCATATTTGTAAAATCATGAAATACATTGGATCGTTACTTGAGTGTAATTCCCGAAGCATTCATACTTGTTGCCATTGATCATTTTACTTGATTTCTAGGTTTGTTTATATTTTCGCATTTAGTTATAAACATTTTCACAACAAAAATTTCTAAGTGTTTGGCACTGCGCGATAAGTGATAATTCTCTTGCATTCCTAATCACTTCCATATTGTTCTCTGTGGGATTCGACCCTAACCTTGTTGGGTTACTATATTTGACATCGGTCGCTTACACTATTTTAAGGTGTAATTTGAGCGTATCAGCTCCTATCCCCATGGATGATAACCTCCTGATGATTCCACTCAAACTTCACAACCCGGTGCAGAGTTGAAGCCACTCCAGCGGCTGCATGTATCCATGGCCAACCCAACAATATATTGTAAGTAGCAGATATATTGTCACTACCCAAAAACCAACCCGGTCGTGATGGCGCCTATCGTGGAACTAGACAAGCCTATACTCTTACCCAGATCATTTTCTATCTTGACAATGTTTAAATATTAACCTTTTTCATCAGCGAGACCGAAATAAGAGATAAAATCAAATAAAAACTACTGTAAAAATGAGAAAATCCCAAAATCTGGTGTCACTAAGTCATGGGCCAATACTACAACTGATCCCAAAATTTAACAAGACAACTTTGTCTGGAAATAATTACCAAAAATACACAAGGAAGATAGGAAAGGAGATAGGCGGGTCTTCCATCGCCAAACATCTACCTCGTCCTCTCCGAAAATGATCCGCAACCAAAATGATCAACTGGCACTACCATGGCCAGGGATATCTGAATCTGCACACAAGGTGCAAGGGGTAACATGAGTACACCAACTCAGTAAGTAACAAGACCAAACTAAGGGCTGAGAGGTAGTGACGGACTAAACCTCCAAATTTATATCATAATCAATGTACATAAATTTAGGCATACTTCAGTTAACTAGACAGCCCAAGGTGATAAAACAAGTAAAATTCTGAACAATTTAACATATATAACTCAATGTATTCTACATTCCAATGCATCACAGTATGAATTGCACAATGTGCTCCCACTCTCAAATACTCGTCCACTCAGTACTATATATGGCTCACATGGCCCAGGGAAGATCCATCCCAAAATATATACACATCAGACAGAAGTCACTTAGTACTGAGGAAGGCCGATCCAGCCCTACGGAGAAGATCCATCTCCAGATAATGATATACCTCACAACCAATCGGTACAATATATGGCTCAACGGCCCAGGAAGGATCCATCCCAGAATACGTATACACATCACTGACATAAGTCGCTCAGTACCAAGGAAAACAGGCCAATCCAGCCTCATGGAGAAGATCCATCTCCAAATATAAACACTTCGGACAATATCCATGTCCAGGGAAGATCCATCCCTCAAATATAAACACTTCGGACAAGATTGATGTCCAGGGAAGATCCATCCCTCAAATATAACTGCGCTCACTGGGGCTGTGTTACAGACTCCGGAAGGGCTCCTACAACCCAAGCGCTATCACAAGCCAGATCCAGGCATAATCAATATAACATGCTACGGCGTGCAACCCGATCCCATATCTGTCACTCAATATCATGATCTCGGCCTCACTCAGTCATCACTCTCCAGTCTCGCTCACATGGCTCACAATGCGTGAACTAGCCCGAATCAATGATATAATGTGTAAAATAACAATTTCCGAGACTGAGACATGATAAGATATGAAATGACAGGACTGAGTATATAATATCAATGAAACACATGAGATGACAGCAATAAACGATCACTCGGATCCCAACAGTATCGGCGTGAAGCCTTAACATAATATCTAGCATGAATTCTAGAATGTTTGCATTAAGACGACCGCTCGGGTGTCAACAATATCGCCGTGAAGCATTAACATAGTATTTAGCATGATTGCTTGCATGTTTACATTAAATCACATTGATAGAAGCACAGATATCAACAAGAAAGAATCACTAAATAGTGCCATGGAATGAACCAGGTCACAAGTCTCACGGTGCACGCCCACACGCCCGTCACTTGGCATGTGCGCACCCAATTCTAATCACATAACACGTAGTTCAGGGTTTCGAACCCTCAGAACCAAGTTTGGAAACATTACTTACATCAATCAAAATTATCAAATTACATCACAAATCCCGAAATTGGTCAAACCCGACCCCCGGGACCACGTCTCGAAATCTGACTAAATTTACAAAACTAAAATCCTCATTCACTCACGAGTCTATATTTTTATCAAAATCCGATCACATATGACCCCTAAAATCCCTAAATCAAACCTTCATGCTTATTTAACTGAAAATCATCATAGAATAGAGTATTTGGTTCAAGAACATTACCTCAATGCGTTTCCCCTTGAATCCCTCTTCAAAACCCCTCAAAAAGCTCCAACCCGTCTTCAAAAATGGTGGAAATAAGAAACATTCGCGAAGGAAACCTTATATAGGTTCTGTCCAGCACTCTCGCACCTGCGACTCCAAGATACGCACCTGTGGCGCCGCACCTGCGGAAAATCCATCGCAGGTGCGATTTTCACTTAAACCTAGAAAATCGCTTCTACGGTAAAAAATCCCAAATCTGTGATCTCGCAGGTGTGGTACCATGCACGCACCTGCGGCTCCTACCCTTCTCACCAATGGCCGTATCTACGACTACTTAAGCGCTTCAGCTGCTATTTGCAAGTTTCCAACTTTCCAAAAGTCATTCAAAATCAATCCCGAGGCCCTCGGGAACTCGACCAAGCCTACCAACAAGTTACATATCATTATTCAAACTTAGTCGAACCTTCAGAACACTCAAAACAACATAAAATTACCAAATTAACCTAGAATTCAAGCCTAAGGATTCCTAAACTTCCGAAATTCGCCAACGATTCCGAAATTACTCAAACCACGTCCGAATGACCTGAAAGTTTGCACACACATCCCAAATGACAAATACAAACCTATCCCAACTTCCGAAACTCCATTCCGACTCCGATAGCTAATTTTCCACTGCCAACCGGAAATTGCCAAAAATCCAATTTCGCAAATTCAAGCCTAATTCTACCACAGATCTCTAAATAACATTCCGAACGCACTCCTAAGTCCCAAATCACCTAACGAAGCTATTCGAACCATAAAAACCACATTCCGAGATTATATACCTATAAGGAAACTTCCGGTTGACTTTTCCAACTATTCCGCCAACTTAAGAGACTAAGCATCTCATTTCTCTCCACAATCACTCCGAACCCAAGCCAACCATCCCAACACAACATAAACAAGCTGAAGAACACATAATAAAGTAGAAATGGGGAAAATGGGGCTAAACTCTCAGAATGACCGATCGAGTCATTACATTCTCCCCCACTTAAACATACATTCGTCCTCGAACGTGCCCAGAGTTGTTCCAAAAACCATCAAAATTTCCGTGTAACCCTACCATGAACATACCCGAGAGGGGGGGGGGGGGGATCCCACGTCAACCTATCCCATATAGGTATGATAACACAACATTACTGAAATTTCACAATTCACCCTAGCCCATAACCTTAGAACCAATTTTCTACTTCCGAAATTGTCTATAAGATCATAATCTCCCATATACCCACTGAATAAGTCCGAACGAGCTGTATCAAACCATATCCGTAACCAAAGATGTAATCACATAATATACCACATGATCAAACACTCATAGCGATAACTTCTAATCACAATAGCTTCTCAAACAACCCAATACCGGTAAATAACCTCTTATCAAGAAAAGCCTCGTTCTAACACTTTCATTTACTGCCAGTGATGAAGGGAACACAACTATAGCAAATTTCTAAGCCACAATCTGTGCAATCTGTGCACCAATAAGCAACAAGTCAAGTGTACTCAAACATAGAATATGACTCCAACAAGAGAACTATCCCGCAAGTTCAACAAATACCGCCGCAACGAGATGCTAAAAATCCATCACACACCGTAGAACCATAACACACGAATCTAACACAAGGATCATATCTCAACATACAAACACTGCTCCTCATGAAGTACCTCAAGTCACAATGCTCAAAGCGCATTATAATAACCACAGAGAATCGGACGATACCATGTCCCACGAACCCGAAAGAACATAACCAATACGTCTCAATCCCGCAACACCCAATTACTTACAGTATCCCACTATAAGACCACAATAGAGCCACACCATGTTTGCCTAAAACCAATGAATCGCAGCTCCCCGTAGCAGGGAAAAGTAACTCATAAATCATCCCAGAACACAGATAAGCCCAACAACCACTAACTGGCATGCCCCACAATAGCACTACGGAGCAATACAATCTGACTCAGTGCAAAAGACCTATCCCCACTGGGCCTACTAAGGAACCCCAAAACAATCTGGTCATGCACAATAGATAAATGACTCTCCGAAGGTCCATCATGACTGAATCACAACAAACACTAACCTCTAATTAACCTTGGCTTTGTTTCTACAACCCTCAACTATGAAATCATCTACTTATTCGAGTTCCCAGACCCCAAACCCTCAGAGCACACTAATCACCATATCTGAATCTCAACTCTGTCGCCTGAATGCCTAATACTTCCCCAATACATGATCATACCACGAGGGATACCCCTACAATCCGTACGTGTTACAAGGCTAAATTTGAATACCCGCAGTCGACCAAAAAAGAGAGTGCATCCACATCAATGAAGTATCCATAAATCAAGACACAGTGCATCTTCTGAAACTTACTCCTTCATCGAGCCATATCTAGAAGTAACATCATCTATCTGATCATCTGAGCTTGCCCATGCTACCTAAGAATTCAGAACCTTTCTTTCAAACCACATCGTGACCTTGCACCTGCAATCCCAATGCTACACCACACATTACACCCATTATGCCACCATATGAAAGATACAACAAACCTCAAGATCCACTTTGAGTCTCAAGATACTACATACTCAATCAGCTAAGAACTTTCCATTTGACTTTATTCCGGAGAAAATTTACAATACGCCACATACCCCACGCACCAGTTAGGAATATACATCTCCACTATGGTAGAGACCATCAAGAACCCTCTGAACCCCATTGTACTGATCTAACCTGCCAGGACTTAATCCCACTAACTCAACCAAGCTAAGCATGCCGTCAAAACCCAAGAGCATTGCGACGAATCATGTATAGAAATTCTCCATATCATAAGTATATCAGGAACCGATCTTACCCATTACTATGCCGATTCAACTTACTACCAAGTTGTCCTATTTCTCCGAGCCCCTTTTGAATTACCTTCAAATTGATTCTTCTCCTTTCCATAGTACAATGACCCTCAACCAGAAATCACCACGCGAGACCCTAGCACAGAGACACATCGCCTTAAGGCTCATTAGCCGCTGAATATCTCTTAAGCACCCCAAATGTATCACACCTCAAATACTTTCTCTAAAGAGACTTTCTGAGAATTTAAACCATTCTTCCCCTATCATGATACCGTAATGTAGAATCTACAACGATATAGAAATCTCACAAATCTTAACACCTTCCAATGTAAATATCAGTTTCTAGCCAATTACACATCTTGAAGATTCCCAATTGTTATATATACACATTGAATCCATCAATACCATTCTCGAGAGTCGTCGACTCTACGCAAATCTCAATTAACCTATGAAACAGATCGAATGATGGCCCCATTAACACACCAACACTCAGGGGAGTAACCTACACCCCTAAATAACCAGGCATATTCCTACTCTGCGCACACTACGCCTTTTACAAATACAACTCTAACTTTCAATAAAACCCAATTACCCATAGAGTATATTACAACCTGTATCCAAAACTTTCCATTACTCGAGTCATTCTCAAACTCCACCCCTGCAGGCTATAACAGATTCACCAGTATACCTCGAACTGAAACCGATACACCACATAATCGTACAACTAACTTACCATTAGTAGGCTCCCCCACTTGGATCAAAGCCAGATCAAGACAGACAATAGATCATAATGCCCATATGCTATCACCGCCACAATACCATAGTGAGATTAAACTAAGTCCTTCCTAAACTCATATAACACAGACCACCTAATATATCAAATCATCTGCAAATCTCGCAGTTACCATTGAAATAGCCGTGCCAACTTTCACAAGTGATCTAAACTCAAATTGCAACATATATCCTTTACTGGTAAAAGAGGACTTTCTATAAACAACATAAGGATCACACAACCTCAGGACACCCCGCAGAAGATAACCCCGCGTGCTTAGCCTCAAACTGATATCTCTCTATACCCTTCCAAAAATCATAGCTATTACGCAATCACTTTATCTTCCTACATTAAAACACAACCAATGCCTATCCTCGAGGCATCAAGATACGCGGTATAAGAACCTGAAGCTGATGGCAGAACTAACACTAGAGCTGGGGTCAAAGTAGTCTGACCACCTGAATACCCTCACTAGACACCACGTGCCCCAAGAAAGCTACCGAACTGAGCCAAAATTCACAGTTGAAAAACTTTGCATATAGCTCCTCCTCCCTTAATCCCTATAACACCATCCTCAAATGCTGAGTATGCTCCTCCTTGGTGCATGAGTACGCCAGGATGCCATCAATGAGTACAATAATGAAGGAGTAAAAATACGGCTGAAATGCACTGTTAATCAAATACAAGAACGCTGCTGGGGCATTAGTCAGCCCAAAAGACATCACCAGGAACTCATAACACAACAGAAAGATCCACTTCACTCCATAACTAAACTACATGAGAGGGCCTTCAATACACTCACAACTCGAGGCCATATGCCAACTCAAGACAGAATTCAAGCACTCAATAGTTCTTGCTACATCTCCAGCCAATTCTTTTTGTCATAATCAAATAATCTAAACACATTTCACCATCAAATCACTCTCACCACAAGTCACTCAGTCACCAAATACCACCATTAAGGACACAAACAGACATATAAGTCCCAAATGCATGTGCTCCCACAATCGAAATCACAACACTCAAGCCATAGACAAAACCCGGCCTCAAGTCTTCCAGACTGGCCCATTATCAACATGCTAAAATCACATCTCGCACCTCACCCATGGAAATCACAAGCCGTCGATGCACAACTGATACTGAGCGCTTACATGTGCATTGGAATACATGAAAGGAATTCAAAGAGTTACACTTTTGGCTGAATAAATGGATTCGCACGATAAGAATTCAAGAATGTGAGATTTTTCCTAAGGGTTCCGCAGCCTCTCGAAGATAAGTACAGACGTCTTTGTACCGATACGCACGACTCTACTAAAACTACTCATGACTCGTGAGACCTATGTAACCTAACCTCTAATACAAACTTGTCATGACCCAAAAACCAACCCGATTGTGATGGCGCTTATCATGGAACTAGGCAAGCCTATACTCTTACCCAAATCATTTTCTAACATGACAATGTTTAAATATTAACCTTTTTCATCAGCGAGATTGAAATAAGAGATAAAATCAAATCCAAAATACTGTAAAAATGAGAAAATCCCAAAATCTAGTGTCACTAAGTCATGGGCCAATACTACAACTATTCCCAAAATTTAACAAGACAACTTTGTCTGAAAATAATTAATAAAAATACACAAGGAAGATAGGGAAGGAGATAGGCGGGTCCACCATCGCCAAGCAGCTACCTCGTCCTCTCCAAAAATGATCCGCAACCAATATGATCAATTGACACTACCATTATAACGATCCGGTCGGTCGTTACGTAGAACTTGCATTATACTTACTGTTATTGACTTGTCATAGGTTGGTTATACTATTATAGATGTGTTAGAGTTGGTAGGCTTGAAATCGAAATGGTTGTAGTGAGAGTTTAGCCACTTAGTCTTCAAAAATAGCCTTAAAGTTGAAAAAGTCAACTGAGAGTTGACTTATTGATAAACGACCTCAGAATGTGTATTGTATGGCTCGGATAGCTTAGTTAGGTGATTTGGGACTTAGTAGTGTGTTCGGAATATTTTTGTGATGTCCGGTGTAGAATTAGGCTTGGATTGGCAAAAATTAGTTTTTGGTGATTTCCGATCGGCAGTGGAAAATAGGCTATCGGGGTAGGAATGGAATTCTGGAAGTTGGAACAGGTTCGTAATGTCATTTTTGATATGTTTGCAAAATTTCAAGTCAATCGGAGTTGTTTTGGATAGTTTTGGCATCGTTGGTAGATTTTAGAAATTTCAAAGTTCTTAGGCTTGAATCTGATGTGATTTTGGTGTTTTGAGGTTATAATTAGTATTTTGAGAGTGAAAATAAGTTTTAATGATCAATTATGATGTGTTGGTATATTTGGTTGGGGTCCTGAAGGGCTCGGGATTGATTTCGGGTTGTTAACGGGCATTATAGCCTTAGAACGAAATGATGTTTTCTGGTTTTTATGCAGCAGAAAAACCTTCACTGCGATCGCGTAGGAGGAACCGCGATCGCATAGTGAAAGTGAGGGGAGCGGGGAAATTACTCTCTGCGATCGCATGAAGGCATCCGCGATCACATAGGTTTGGACAGCTTGGGCAGTGCGGTCATGTGGAACCTCTGGCGATCGCGAAGTGTATTAGCATTTGAGGGACCACATGCCGTTTGTGCTATGCAATCGCAGGCCTGGGGGATGCGATCGTGAGGGGCCTAGGGGTTGGTTAGTGCAAACGCGGACAGTTGGTCAGTGCGAACGCGGACGGTTGACCGCGATCGTGAAGGGGAAGGGGACTGGTCAGTGCGAACGCGGGCTGGTGACCGCGATCACGAAGAATAAAGGCATGGTCAGTATTAAATTAAACCCTCCGCGACCATTAGACCTTTTAACACTATTTTTGAACGGGAAGAGAGCTTGAAGGAGATTTTGAAAAGGGAAAATCATTATTCTTCGTTGAGGTAAGTATTTTGGACCCTAAAACTCAATTATAGGTGATTAAGGAACATAATACCAGTGTTTAATGCATGAAAATCAGTAGAGAAAGATGGGATTAGGGCTTGAGATTATGAGACCTTTAGGAGATGATTTGAGGGGTCAAACAAACTCCGATTTTAGCGTTCTTTATATGTACGGACTAGTGAGATGATGAAGAACATTTTGGTATAAAATTTGTCGAGTTCCGAGGCGCGGGTCTGGGGGTCGGGTTTTGGCTAATTTCGGGTTTTGAGCTAAAATTGGTATTTTTCAATTGAAATTCATTCCTTAAGCATAATTTGATGATAAAGATCTGATCTTTATAGATTTGGAGCGCTCGGAAGTTGATTCGAGAGGCAAGCGCATTGCGAAGTAGATTTTCAGGCTAGTTTGAAGTAAGTAATGTGTTTAAATCTTGTCCTGAGGGTATGAAACCCCGGATATTGCATCCTTTCACGGATTTTGGAATGCAAAGATTGGAAATTTGGAAATATATTCCTTTTTAGGCAACTATTGAGTTGCGAAACCGATTTTAAAGCTTATGCTTAATGGTATTGATATATTTTGATATGATTTGGGCCGTAAACCATGTTTGGGGCCTAGTGCCGATCTGTTTATTCCTTGGGGGCGGTTTTACTATTTTTCTCACTTGATATGTTATGATTTTCACTCAGTCTTTTCTTGATAATTGTTTTGACACTCAGAGTATTTTGATATTATTTCTTAAAAATGAAACAGTGTTTTTGGGTCGAGAACCCGGTGTAATTATGGCCCGAGTGGCATGTTGAGAGTGTCTAACTGAGTGAGGCTGTGGGCCAATATGGTGAGGATGTTATGATATGAGAGAGGCCGAGGACCAATATTGAGAGTGATTTATGCCATGATGTGGATTGTTTAAAGCGCTTGGGCTGTAAGAGCCCCTCTGGAGTCTGTACACACCCCTAGTGAGCGCAGGTACCTACTGAGTGCGAGTGATTGCCCGCGGGGCTGATATTGAGTGACTGTGAGGTTTCCCGCTAGGCTGATACTGAGTGATGGTGAGGTTCTGAGGGAAATGTTATGAGAGATGATTATGGCCGGGGGGGGGGGCAGATTTATGATGATATTTTACTGAGTTTTTGACTATGATTCACTTCATTTTTCAAACTGATTTTACTGAGAGTTTTACTGAGATATATTGAAAATATACTTGTTTCAAAGGAGTTTCTGGAAATTGGTTTTCGAACTTATGTATATTGTATTGAGACTTGATGTTTTACTGTTTGTGGATTGGTGTTTTGTGCTGTGTGTTTCATATACTTCAGACTGTGATTTATTTTCATTACTACTGAGTTGGCGTACTCATCATTACTCCCTGCACCCTTGTGTGCAGATCCAGGTACTAGTGCGGAGCAGTAGCCATCTTTGTTCGTTAGCAGCAGCTTTACGGGATTTCGAGGTAGCTGTCCAGCGTCCGCAACTTCTCCATTTCCCTTCCTTTATTAGTATTAGTGTTTATTTCATAGACATTGTTTAAGACATTAGCAGAGTTAGTTTTATTTCTTAGATGCTTATGACCATGTTGACTCCAGTCTTGGGAGGTTTTGTTTCGATTGTTAGATTATTATTGGGGCGTAAAGACTTAATGAAATTAATTATAATCAGTTTGCTGTTTGTTATTGATTACTACAATATTATAATAGAACGAATGGGTAGTGATGTGATGGTTGGATAGCCTAGTTCCACGATAGGCGCCATCACGCCCTGTTAGGATTTGGGGTCGTGACAACCATGACCAGGGATACTTGAATCTGCACACAAGGTGCAGGGGTAACGTGAGTACACCAACTCAGTAAGTAACAAGCCCAAACTGTGGTCTGGGAGGTAGTGACAAACTAAACCTCCAAATTTATATCATAATCAATGTACAGAAATTTAGGCATGCTTTCAGTTAACTAGAACTCAAGGTGATAAAACAAGTACAGTTCTGAACAATTTAACATATATAACTCGATGTATTCTACATGCCAATGCATCACAATATGAATTGCACAATGTGCTCCCACTCTCAAATACTCATCCACTCAGTACTGTATATGGCTCGCATGGCCCAGGGAAGATCCATCCCAGAATATATACACATCGGAAAGAAGTCACTCAGTACTGAGGAAGGCTGATCCAACCCTACAGAGAAGATCCATCTCCAGATAATGATATACCTCACAACCACTCGGTATTGTATATGTCTTAACGGCCCAGGGAAGATCCATCCCAGAATACGTATACACATCACTGACATCGGTCACTCAATACCGAGGAAAACAGGCCAATCCAGCCTCACGGAGAAGATCCATCTCCAAATATAAACACTTCGGACAAGATCCATGTCTAGGGAAGATCCATCCCATAATATATACACATCGGAAAGAAGTCACTCAGTACTGAGGAAGGCTGATCCAACCCTACAGAGAAGATCCATCTCCAAATATAAACACTTCGGACAAGATCCATGTCTAGGGAAGATCCATCCCTCAAATAGAAACACTTTGGAAAAGATCCATGTCCAGGGAAGATCCATCCCTCAAATATAACTGCGCTCACTGGAGGTGTGTTACAGTCTCCGAAGGGCCCCCTACAGCCCAAGCGCTATCACAAGCCAGATCCTGGCATAATCAATATAACATGCTGCGCCATGCAGGCCGCTCCCATATCTATCACTCAATATCAGGCTCTAGGCCTGACTCAGTCATCACTCTCCAGTCTCACTCACATGGCTCACAATGCGTGAACTAGCATGAATCAATGATATAATGTGTAAAACAACAATTTCTGAGACTGAGACATGATAAGATATGCAATTAAAGGACTGAGTATATAATATCAATGAAACACATGAGATGAAAGCACTAAACGACCACTCAGGTCTCACCAGTATCGGCGTGAAACCTTAACATAATATCTAGCATGATTTATAGCATGTTTGCATTAAGAAGACCGCTCGGGTCTCAACAGTATCGGTGTGAAGCCTTAACATAGTATTTAGCATGATTGCTAGCATGTTTACATTAAATCACATTGATAGAAGCACATATATCAACAAGAATCACTAAACGGTGCCATGGAATGAACCAGGTCACAATTCTCATGGTGCACGCCCGCACGCCCGCACGCTCGTCACTTAACATGTGCATCACCTTATTCTAATCACATAACTCGTAGTTCATGGTTTTGAACCCCCAGAACCATGTTTGGAAGCGTTACTTACCTCAATCAAGCCAAAACTCTATTCCGCAATGCCCTTGCCGCTCGACTCGGCCACAAAATGCCCCGAATATAACCAAAATCAATATTATATCATTAATATGTGCTAAAGGGATGAAACCCACACCAAAATTATCAAATTACATCACAAATCCCGAAATTGGTCAAACCCGGCCCCTGAGCTCACGTCTCGGAATCCGATAAATTTACAAAACTGAAATCCTCATTCACTCACGAGTCTAAACATACCAAATTCATCAAAATCCGATCACATATGACAGCTCAAATCCCTAATTCAACCTTCAAATTTCCAAGCCCTAACCCCTCAATTTACAATTAAATCCCATAAAGTTCATGCGTATTTAACTGAAAATCATCATAGAATTGAGTATTAGGTTCAAGAACATTACCTCAATGCGTTTCCCCTTGTATCCCTCTTCAAAACCCCTCAAAAAGCTCCAACCGTCTTAAAAAATGGGGGAAATAAGAAAAATTCACATAGGCAACCTTATATGGGTTCATTCCAGCACTCTCGCACCTGCGACTCCAAGATATGCACCTGCGGCACCGCACCTGCGAAAAATCCATTGCAGGTGCGGTTTTCACTTAAACCTCGAAAACTGCTTATGCAGTCTAAAATCCCGCATCTGCGATCTCGCAGGTGCGGTCCCATGCACACACCTGCGGCTCCTGCCCTTCTCACCAATGGCCGCATATGTGGCTGCTTAAGCACTTCTGCGGGCCTCGACCGCAGGCGCGGTTATGAAAGCACCTGCATCTTCAGCTGCTCTTCCAAGTTTCCAACTTTTCAAAAATCATCCGAAATCAATCCCGAGGCCCTCGCCTACCAACAAGTCATACATCATTATTCAAACTTAGTCGAACCTTCGAAACACTCAAAACAACATCAAATCACCAAATTAACTCGAAATTCAAGCCTAAGAATTCCTAAACTTCCAAAATTCTCCAACGATGCCGAAACCCCTCATACCACGTCCGAATGACGCAAAATTTTGCACACACCTCCCAAATGACAATACGAACCTATCCCAACTTCCAAAACTCCATTCCGACCACGATAGGTAATTTTCCACTGTCAACCGAAAAATGCCAAAAGTCCAATTTTGCCAATTCAAGCCTAATTCTACCACGGACCTCCGAATAACATTCCGAACACACTCTTAAGTCACAAATCACCTAACAAATATATTCGAATGATAAAAACCACATTCCGAGATCATATACCTATAAGTCAACATCCTATTGACTTTTTCAACTATTCCGCCAACTTAAGAGACTAAGCGCCTCATTTCTCTCCACAATCACTCCGAACCCGAGCCAACCGTTCCAACACAACATAAACGAGCTGAACAACACATAATAAAGTAGAAATCGGGAAAATAGGGCTAAACTCTTGGAATGACCGATTGGGTCGTTACATATATCTAGCACTTGGAACTCGACGTCAAACCAAGTCGGGTCCATCTGTAGATTGAGGTTGATTTCTCGAATGGTGGCTCTCTAAGATCCACCGAACGCCTTCAAATTCATGCTTCCTGTTTGTATCTCGTGTAGGCCTTTACCTAGTCTCTTTAGAGTGGTAATTGGACATATATTAAGACTCAAACCTCCATCTATCAAGACCCTGACGATGAACTTATCTTCAAATTGCACCGTGATGAGCAACGCCCCGTTGTGACTCAGTCCTTATGGTGGTAATTCATATTCATGGAAAGTGATTTTATGGCTCTCCAATACCTGTCCGACCATGTTAGCCATCTTTCCACTAGTGATACCGATGGGTACATAAGCTTCACTTAACACCTTCATCAAAGCATTCCTGTGCGCGTCTGAGTTTTGCAGCAGTGATAAGATGGATATCCGAGCATGAGTTTTGTTCAAGTGGTCAACAATAGAGTATTATCTCGCTTGTAACTTTCTCCAAAGATCGTCAGTGCCAGTCTCGACAACAGGCGGCTTAGGTGCAACTTCCTTGCTCGTTCCTCCCAGATTCTCAAGTGTGTAAGCTCTGCATGTTCTAGTCATTCCTTGCGCGACACCTTTTTCCTCCACTTTGGCCTTTCCCTTTCTCCTTGTGTTACACCATGTACTTTAATATTAGGATGTGTCGTAGTAATTCATATGAGCTTGAAGGGACTAAAGACAATTCATGAGGTTATAGAGGATTTGCGCCTATGATGTAAGACCCCGTAAGTTTAACAATATTGATACCTTCATGTACATTTGATATGATATTTTGAGTGGAATATTTTTGTAAAATATTTGAAAATTATGATATTATATAGTTATTAATACTACTACTTTCGAATATGCTTTAAATTTTAAGCATATATAATATGAGAAAGTTTAGGAGATTTTCTTTAGTGTAAAGATAGAAATTATGTTCTCACAACAAAAGAAGGTTATCTTTTTACCATTTTAAGAATTAAGCGTACGAGAATTTTTACTCTTTATATGAGATTAGAAAAATTATAAGTTGAGAAAATATATGTATTTTTACATGGATGTTTTAATAAAATAATAATGTATGTATTTATTTTATATGGCAGCACATGACCATGATAGTAAGTTATAAAGTGTATTAAAAATGAATAATATTTTAAGTAAGTTGAGATAATTCTTAATTATGTGGGTAATTAATGATTATTTATTTGTGAAAGATTAATTAAAATCTTGGATGGCTTAACCCCCAAAACGTGG
>ML282798.1:65655-81812 GCA_005239495.1 Nicotiana undulata | reverse complement strand
CCCCCCCCCCCCCCATATTCCATAGTGGGACTCTTAATTCAATTTGCAAGGTGGCAGCCTATCTTTTTGATGTCTTGTGGAAGATAGTTTTTTGAATGAAAGCATCATATCATAAACTTTGATGTCTAGTCTACTGATCATGAGCAGTTAGAACAATTTCAAAAAGAGATTCCCTCAGGTTTTGATCGTATTAGCTCTATATATGGATACGTTAGAAAATTCTGAGCCTCCTTTTAATCTCAGAAATATGATCAAATCTCCAACACACAGAAGTTACTATGCTTACAAATATCTAGTAGGTAGTTTCGGCAGATGGAAGTATCTTTCTTAGAATAGTATAACAATTAAGTCAAGATACTTCATTTCCAGGAATTGGGATAGATATAATCAAAATGTGATGGAAAATGTGTGATTTGTGATTCCTACGTGCGTCCTTGCACACTTGTCCGAGTTTGTGATGAATGCAACTATAGATCATTTCAGGGCCGTTGTGTCATCTGCGGAGGTGCGGACATTTCTGATGCATATTATTGCAAAGAATGTACTCAGAAGGAGAAAGATAGGGATGGTTGTCCAAAGATTGTCAATCTTGGTAGTGCTAAAACTGATCTGTTTTATGAACGCAAAAAAATATGTTTTCAAGAAGAGATGAGGGTTTGGATTCTTGCTTTTACGTATTGTTGTAGTTCACTACAACGAGTTTCTTACCAGTACGAAGGTGTCAAAATTAGGCCATGTAACTTTTTCGTGTATTTCCTTGGATTTTTGCAATTCTAAGGGAGTACGGTGCAATCTTTCTCAAGAGTACCATACAGATTTTTTCCTACTCCAATCTTGTCGTCACGTGTTTTGTTGCAATTTTCATGTGTTAGAGGGATTGTTCAGAGAACCGACCCAGGTATGTTAATGCTATCTCTTCTTTCTTTTTGGCATGATCTATACGACACAAGCGAAACGAGCAAATGCGCAACTTCCATAAATTACTCTATTCATAGAAATGCTAGAGATGTGTATATTCTTATTCTTTCATGTGTCATATTATTCTATCATCTGTTCACGGGTCTCAGAAATATGTAAGTTGGTAAAGTTTATTTCATGATATTAATCAGAGGAATAATGGCCTTATGATGTACCGAGAGATTTTATTAACATATTTCATAGGCATTTTGTTGATACCCAATTTTTTTCTATATTATTTTCAAAATGCATATATTTCCAAAATAATGCATGAGCATCAATTAGTATTTTTCCATAATTTTCTGTAATTTTGAAGAATTGTTAATTAATTTATTCCATTATTTTTATTATCTAATAATTACTAATTGCATCACAAATGATTTTATAATAATTTTATTGCTTAATTTTTATCAGTTTATATTTATATTAAGTTTTAATTATTTTATGCATAATTATATTTACATCTTTAGGTTATAATTGCAATAACTTTGCAATAATAGCCCATGTATGCATAATTACTTTATTTTACACGAAAATGATTTTTTATATTTTTATAATATTAAGTAATTATTTGAAATCATTTTCATACACAAATAACATTTTTCATCATTTATTAACCATTTTTATAAATTATTTTTATTAAATTAAATGGGTATTTAAAATATAGCTCCTTCTTATTTAATTTTCGGACTCCAGCCCAATAACCACCCCAACCCATTTATTCTAACCCTGATCTAATACCCAAACCCAATAACCTATTATCCATACCCGCCCCAACCTAGAACTAACCATGGTCGTTGATCTCAGGAGATCAACGGTCCAGGATACTCTTTCCTTTTTTAATTAGACTAACCTCCTTAAACCTACCCCATTTTCTAAACCCGCCGTCCTTGAAACCCCTTCTCTTATCTCTTCTATCTCAGTCCCCTTCTAACCCTAGACCGCCGTCATTGTTATCCCCTTGATTCATGAGGTTTTCTTTCGATTTCAGGCCTTATCCGGTCTCATCTCTCTACTGGCGTTGTGATTCTCATGCTACTTGAGGATAATTTCAAGAGATTCGAACAAGATTTGGTTCAAATCTCTCATTTTCTCGATTAATCCGTCTATATTCACCCCTATGTTTGTGAGTACTACTATTTTCGTGTTTTTATGGTTCCAAATCTCTGGTTCAAACCAGATTTGATTCATTTCTGTTTATCTTCATAAACCTAGCTATTTTCTGTTTGAGTATGTTCAGATCTCTATAGATCTGAAGTGAGTTTGTGTTTGTTTGGTATTTTTTCTTAAAAAATTTCTGTTTTTCTCTTATTGTTAACCGATTTTGATTTTACCCTAAAAGCTAGAGTCTTGGTTCTAAGAGATTTTTGCAAAAAATGTTTTAAACCGTTTAAGTATTTTTCAACTCTGGTTTTCTTCTTTGCTTTTCGAGTGATTTTACTAGAGTTTCATCTCTACGTCTTTATGCCTTAGGATTTTCAATTATTCAACTGTTTTTTATAATGTTTTGCCCGTTTACCTTGGCTCTGTCATTTAAAGTGATTAATTGATTTACTTACCTAATTAGGGTTTGAAATTGTGCTTTCTTTTTAAAACTAATATTTCCTTAACAGATTTTTACCTATTCTTTCCTTATGTGTGATTCATAATTAGTGCTACTTTCCTTAATTCTCTTGCTAGCCTGATTTCCGTGCTTTGATTGTTGGGGCCAATTTATAATTGATCTCCGAACTTATTGTTTACCTTAATTAACATTAGTCTTGTCTGCTGATTGATTTCGTGGAGATTCTCCTCAGATTAAGTGATACTTACCGTCAATTGATTAATGTTAACCCCAATTGATTGATTAATTGATTTTGCATATCTTATTTGTGTATAATTAATTTTATACCTTATTTGGTTTTACTCTATTGTATGCTATAAAATCCTTTCATTGTTCTGATTTCAAACACACCTACCTACACACATACGCACTTTACAACTTTTTTACTGACCAACTCTTACAATTCAAAACTCTCAAAGTTGTCTGTTCTCTAATAAACTTGAGTTCTTTCTATCACTCTGATTTGCTGCATTGTTTATGTAGCGACCCGGCCGGTCGTTTTGCGTATTCGGACCCTGTTCCCTTAAATAAGACGTCCCGTAGTGGCTTATCGTGATTTGTAACTTGCGGGGACGGGTGATTCGGGATTTCGAAGTGTTTAGAATAGTATAGGAACACTTGGTTCCTTAAGGTTGGTTTTTAAATCCAAGTTTGACTTCGGTCAACATTTTGAGTAAACGACCTCGGAATCGAGTTCCGACGATTCCAGTAGCTTCGTATGATGATTTCGGACTTGTACGTATGTCCGGAATGGGTTTTGGATGACCCGAGAGCGTTTCGATGCCAAATAGTGAAATAGAGTTTCCCTAAGTTTGAAATTTGGTTTGGAACATGATTTTATGTTATCGAGGTCCGAACGGAATTCTGAGACCGGGAATAATTTCGTTATGTCATTCATGACTTGCCTGCAAAATTTGGTGTCATTCCGAGCGGTATAGGTCAGTTCGGCGCATTGAAACCGAATTCAAGAACTTAGAAATTCTTAAGTTTGATTCTAGGGGTTTTGAGATTTAGCGTTGTTTTGGGTTTTCCAAAGGCTCGAGCCAGTCCGTATTATGAGTTAGGACTTGTTAGTATAATTGCACGGGAGCTCGGGTGGGCCCAAGTGCCCCCCGGACATCAAACGAGGCTAAAAACCAGCAGCTTCAACTATTGGTGCACCAGATCTGGTGTGACCGCAGGTGCGGTTGCCCAGATCGCAGGTGCGATACCGCCCCTGCGGTCAAGCCATCGAAGGTGAGACTCCAGGGGAGTTGGCCAAAAGCCGCAAGTGCGGGCCTTCTCCCGCAGGTGCGGACCCGCAGGTGCGGACCCGCAGGTGCGGACCCGCCGATGCGGGATTTCTTCCGCAGGCGTGGCCACAGGCCTCCTTGGCCATTTCCGTAGGTGCGACCATTTGGTCGCTGGTGCGAGACCGCAGGTGCGAGATCACTGGAGGCAGTGATCTCATTTAATACGGGATTTGGCCATTTTTTCACCATTTCTTCTCCTCCATTGGCGATTTTGAGAGCTTTCAAGAGAGTATTCGGCCTAGCTACTAAGAGGTAAGTAATTTCCATTTAAATGTTGGTTTATTACATCAAAACTTAGGTAGATTAACATCTAATTAGTAGAAATCAAATGGGTTAGAGCGAAAACCTAGGGTTGATGAACTTTAGGGAATTTCACCACTTTTCTACCATGAAATCATACAAAAATTATATATTATTGATCCTTAGGCTATGGGTGAGTGTTATCTTCGAAAATTTTTGGAATCCGAGCATGTGGGCCCGGGGGTGTATTTTGGGATTTCTTCAAGAATAGTGAATTTACTAAATAAGTAGGAGAATTTCCATACTTTGGGCATGCATTGACATATTTATATATCATTTGACTAGTTTCGAGTCCTCGGGTGTAAGATTTGGAGTTTCGAGCGTGTTCTTGACCCGGAAGTTGATTCTACGCGAGGTGAGTCTCCTTTCCAACCTTGTAAGAGGGAAACGTTCGCATAGGTAAATGTAAACGATTGCTTTGTCCTTGTTTGCGGGGGCTACGTACGCGCAAATTGACGAGAGTCTGTGCGTAGCTACTACTTTGTTGTGTCGGGTAGAATTTAGGATTTCACAAGCATGCCTTTATATGCCTTACCTGTATCTTTACATGTGTTCCTGGTTGCTTATTATCCATGAAATTGACATGAGAATTTCGGAAGCTATGTGTAAGTTTAAGTGCTTAAATTTCTGAATTTAAGAATAATCCATGATAAATTCCGGAATTTCCTGACAAATTCTGTGTATGTCTACGAGCACCCGTGTCGTATGTATGATCCACGAGCGGGGTAGCCCTATATTTATGTCAACCGCGTCGCATGATCGATTCGCGAGCGGGGTAATGGATGCATCTATGGTTCGTGGCACTCGACCCTCTGCAGTGCACATTTATTTTAGTGTCGATTCGGCCGTACGCTTTGGCATATTATGTGCTATGTATTTGACTGAGAGTTTTGTTATTATTAAATAAATTATCCCACGTGTAAGGGGAACTTGAGACTTTTGTGGTGATTATCGTTTGACTCACGAGAATAAATTGCAGTTTTATATAATTGATACTTCATGCCTTAGTGATTTTCATGACTACTTTTCTATTTAGCCTTACTTATCCATGTTATTGGTTATTGACCCTAGTAAGTATCACGTCTACCTCTCGTCAGTACTTCTTCGAGTTTAGACGGGATACTCACTGGGTACATATATGTTTATATGCACTCATGCTACGCTTCTGTACTTAATTGTATAGGTCCTGAGGCTGGTGCATCTGGTTATCATACCGGAGCACGTTCCTGAGAGTGTTACTTGGACTAGACTACACGGTGAGCTGCTCTGCCTGGCGTTCCTCAACAGCACTGTGGAGTTTCTATTACTTTTGGGATATTTCTGTCTACCCCTTTCAGACAGTTGTACATTTATTTTGTCTATTTCCACTAGTCGCCTGTGGACTTGTGACACTAGGTTTTAGCACACATAGTTGATTCACTAGTATTTTGCTACTTTGTTTATGCTGGCAAATGATTGTTGAGTTACTTTAAATCAACTTGCTTCACTTCCTCACTTTTATTAAAGGACTTCTTAAACTAAAACTGGGCAAGTATTTGAACACCTCATTTAATTTAAGTAATTTCGCTAGCAAACTAGTGTTAGCTTGCCTGACTCCGGCGTTGGGCGCCATCACGACCTGAATAGGAATTTGGGTCGTGACAACATGGTATCAGAGCTCTAGGTTCACGTAGGTCTCACAAGTCACATGCAAACCTAGTAGATTCTTGCAGATCGATACAGAGAAGTCTGTATTTATCTTTGGTAGTCTACAGGGTGTTAGAAAAAAAAAATCTCTCGTTATTCTTATTCTATCGTGCAGTCGATGGTCTTACTAAATCTCATTCTTCTACTCTCTCACAGATGGTGAGGACTCGTGCAACTGATATTCCAGGCCCGGGAGATGCCGCTACCCCCGTAGTCCGAGGCCGTGGTAGAGGCAGGGGGAGGGCACCGGCCCGAGGTAGGGGACGGGGACGTCCCAGAGTTACTCCATTAGCACCCCTAGAGGATCCTATCCCTGAGGAGCAGGGTGAGGTGCCCCCAGATGATCCAGCTCCGATGGATTTCATGACTGCACCAGGCTTCCAGGAGGTCATGGGCCGTATGATGCGGTTCATGGATACTATGACCCATGTTGGTTTATTTCCAGCGGATCCTGCTACATCTCAGGCGGGAAGGGGAGTTCAGACCCCTACAACCCAGGCCGCAGGTCATGCAGCGGCAGTATATCAGACTCCGGGTACTCTGCCCGCGGCTGGAGCACAACCAGCAGTAGCACCTGAGCTTAGACCAGCCGCGGACGGCGATCCGCAGAAGTTACTTGATAGATGGACTCGATTGCACCCTCCTGTCTTCGGAGGTGAGAGGGGCGAGTATGCCCAGGACTTTATTGATAGGTGCAGGGACAGGCTGCACAACATGAGGATTTTGGAGTCCCACGGAGTTGATTTCACTACTTTTCAGTTAGAGGGCAAGGCCCGCAGATGGTGGTAGTCATTCGTCCTGGGTAGGCCAGCAGGTTCCCTTTCTCTCTCATGGGAGCAGTTCACTCAGCTATTCTTGGACAGGTATATTCCACCCTCCGAGAGGGAAGAGCTGCGGTATCAGTTTGAGCAGCTGGAGCAGGGGCAGATGACAGTGACAGATTACGAGGCCCGGTTTTCAGAGTTGTCCCGTCATGCCCTCATGATTCTTCCTACGGAGGCTGAGAGAGTGCGGAGATTCCTAGCTGGGTTGCACTCAGGTATTAGGGCCAACATGGCCCGAAAGGTTGAGATGGGTACTCCTTATCAGCTTGTGGTTGAGATAGCTTGTCGGATTGAGGGTTACCTGTCACGACCCAAACCGATGGGCCGTGACGGGCACCCGGTACCTTACTCAACTGAGTACCAACATAACGTATCTTTCTTAGTACATCATCACATACACATGACATACGGGCCTAATAGGCCAACATAATCCTTTATAAACTCAAAACATAGGCCGGCCAGGCCGTACAATCCTTTATATACACGACGTATGTCTACAAGCCTCTAAGAGTACATAAATATCATAAAGGTCGGGACAGAGTCCCACCTTACCAAACAATACGTGTCTAAATCATACTAACCAAACGAGCAACTCCGAAGCAAATGGAGCGCACCAACATCTTCCGCTGAGCTGATAGCCTACTTGGAGGGCTCTCGACCTGTCTATCAGGACCTGCGGGCATGAGATGCAGCGTCACCAAGCAAAAGGGACGTCAGTACGAATAATGTACCGAGTATGTAAGGCACATAAATAAATACATAACAGACATGGAAGAGATATAGAGTAATTGACTCAACTTGTATGTCTGGATAACTCTGTAAATAATAAATCGCTTTTAGCATCATGGATATGCGTATGAATGTCATATCGTGTATAGGTATATGTTTCGTAACATCATCGGCCTCTGAGGGCATCCCATCATATCATATCGGCCACTGTGGGCAAAATCATCATTGTATACCAGCTGATCAGGTGGTGGTGCGTATATAACGCCATAACCTTTCCCATATCCCATATACATATATATACATACATATATACGCGTATATAACGCCGTTTGAATATACATACATATATACGCGTATATAACGCCGTTTGAATCATATTTCAGCCACTGTGGGCAACATCATCATCATATACCAGCTGATCAGGTGGTGGTGCGTATATAACGCCATAACCTTTCCCATATCCCATATACATATATATACATACATATATACGCGTATATAACGCCGTTTGAATATACATACATATATACGCGTATATAACGCCGTTTGAATCATATTTCAGCCACTGTGGGCAACATCATCATCATATACCAGCTGATCAGGTGGTGGTGCGTATATAACGCCATAACCTTTCCCATATCCCATATACATATATATACATACATATATACGCGTATATAACGCCGTTTGAATATACATACATATATACGCGTATATAACGCCGTTTGAATCATATTTCAGCCACTGTGGGCAACATCATCATCATATACCAGCTGATCAGGTGGTGGTGCGTATATAACGCCATAACCTTTTCCCATATCCCATATACATATATTTACATATATACGCGTATATAACGCCATCTGGTCATGGGTCAATGCACATGTATGAAATGCATGAAAAGTACGTAATAATCTCAATATTCCTTCCGGATAAACTTTTCCAACTGCGTATTATTCTGAGACCCATGAACAGAAAATAATAATAATTCTCATGGGGAATCAAGAATATAGACACCCCTACTATTTCTATGAATAGAGTAATTTATAGAAACTGTGTATTTGCTCGTTTATTCGGTATAATTTGGACCATGCCAAAAGAAAGAAGGGATAGCCTTAACATACCTGGAGTAGAAAAAAATTCGTATAATATTCTTTGTAGGAGAATTTACTTGCAAGAATCTCGTTGTTAATATTCTTGTTAGAGCTTGAATTTTTAAACGTTTCTAACGTTCTGATTGAGACCTTGTTTTCAAGATATGAGAAATGGATCTTTATTGAAAGCTTTGACAATGGCTAACGTTCTATGGCTTCTTATCAGTTCATGGCTTAATGTTTCTGATAGTGAGAATGGCAAATTGAAAGGATGCTAATTATCTTGATTGTAGTAATGTGTATACAAGATATATCTCCTTAGCTACCAATTCATGATTTGTTGTAGTATGTTGCCACCTAATTAAAGGTGACTTAAGAGTCATCTTTTGAAAGGTGGCTTCCTGCCACGTGGGTTGGGGGTGGGGTATTAGTTAATTAAATTTTATCCATTTATTAGTTAATCGGATAATGTCCCGTTACCCGGTAATTAACCAATTACCCGAAAATTTGAGAATTATTCTACTTACTTAAAATATTACTCGCTTTTCACATACCTTATATGCCTTACTATTATGGTCATGTGGTACCTTGTATGGTACTAGTCAATAAATACCAGGTATTTTAGCTCGGGCAGTATTTTATCCCAAAATGCCAAATTTCAACGAAATTTATTTCCTTCGATTTTTCTACCCTCTCACCTTCACGAATTTACTCATCACTTGTTTGAAATAGCATAATCCTTATAATCTCCAAATAATCTTTTCCTTAGACTGATGCAAATTACCTTACGACAAATTCAACGTACAATACTATAGGGTGCAACATCGTCGTAACTTATTACTACGAAGCGTGACATCACCATAATACTGCGGGACGTAACATTACCGATCGAGGGGCAGAGAGCAGGGTCAGCCAGATAAGAGAGTTAGATTTTCTGGAGATTTCCGAGGCACCCCAGGTAGGGGCAGGGGTCAGTTCAGTAGATGCCAGCCTAGCAGGCCTCCATATTCAGCTCCTCCACCACCTCCCCGTGGTGCTCCAGTGAGACCTTACTTTAGTGCCATGCCGGAGAGTTCTTACCACCCATCAGCCATTCAGGGTTCCTCCGGCGGGTATTCAGGTTATCAGGGTTCTCCCAGTCCCTACTTCAGTGCTATGCCAGAGGTTTCTCACCGTCCCCCAGCTATTCAGGGTTCTTCTTCTTCAGGGCAGCATGCCATGCCTCTAGTGAGATGCTATGAGTGTGGGGATTCAGGCCATATGAGGAGGACTTATCCCAGACTTCGGGGCAAGGCTATTTAGCAGAGTTACCAGCCCATATACTCAGCACCGGCGCCCTGTCCACCCAGAGGTGGAGGACAGGATGGTAGAGTTCGTCCCAGAGGTGGAGGCCAGTCAGGGGGAGATCAGCTAGCTCCTATTCAGTCCAGCGGAGGTCAGACTTCAGGTACTCCAGCTAGATTCTATGCTATTCCATCCCTAGCAGATGCAGTGGCCTCAGACGCCGTGATCACAGGTACTATTTGAGTATGTGGTAGGGGGGCATCAGTGCTATTTCATATGTGTCAGCCTTATTTGCTTGTTCTCTGGATGTTCCTCATGAGTCCTTGGCTTCTCCTATGTATGTATCCACTCCCGTGGGTGATTTTGTAGTGGTAGACCGGGTTTATCGGTCTTGTGTGGTTTTATTCGGTGGATAGGAGACTAGAGAGGACCTTCTATTGCTCTACATGGTCGATTTTGAGATTATCCTGGGCATGGATTGACTATCTCCTCATCATGCCATCTTGGATTGCCATGCCAAGACAGTTACTTTGGCCATGCCCGAGTTGCCTTGGCTGGAATGGAGAGGTTCCTCAGTTAGTGCAGCCAGTAGAGTTATTTCCTTCCCGAAGGCTTGACATATGGCCGAGAAGGGTTGTTTGGCGTATCTTGCTTATGTGCAGGACACCACCGCCGAGTTTCCGATGATTGATTTAGTTCCAGTTGTTCGAGAGTTTGCAGATGTCTTTCCTTCAGACCTTCCGGGCATGCCTCCGGATCGAGATATCAATTTTTGTATTGATGTAGCTCCAGGCACTCAGCCTATTTCTATTCCTACGTACCGTATGGCTCCAAAGGAGTTGAAGGAGCAGCTTGAGGAATTGTTGGGTAACGGGTTTATCAGGCCGAGTGTATCGCCGTGGGGTGCTCCAGTTCTATTTGTCAAGAAGAAAGATGGGTCTATGCGGATGTGTATTGATTACCGCCAGTTGAACAAGGTAACTATTAAGAACAAGTATCCATTTCCGCACATCGATGATTTGTTTGCCCAGTTACAGGGTGCCAGAGTATTTTCTAAAATTGACTTGAGATCAGGGTATCATCAACTGAAGATTCGGGCTTCGGATGTTCCTAAGACTGCTTTTCGTACGATGTATGGCCATTATGAGTTCTTGGTGATGTCCTTTGGCTTGACTAATGCCCCAACAACATTTATGGACTTGATGAACAGGGTGTTCAGGCCGTATATTGATTCCTTTGTCATCGTCTCCATTGACGACATTTTGATTTACTCACGTAGCCTGGGAGAGCACGAGCAGCATTTGAGAGTTGTGCTCCAGACCTAGCGAGAACAGAAGCTATATGCTAAGTTCTCCAAGTGTGAGTTTTGTTTGGATTCCGTGGCATTCTTGGGACATGTGGTATCTGGAGTGGGTATCAAGGTTGATCCTAAGAAGATTGAGGTAGTTCAGAGTTGGCCACGTCCTACTTCAGCGAGAGAGATCAGGAGCTTCTTGGGTCTAGCAGGCTACTACCGGCGATTTGTGGAGGGCTTTTCATCCATTGCATCCCCATTGACTAGATTGACTAAGAAGAATGCTCCATTTCGGTGGTCGGATGAGTGTGAGGCGAGCTTTCAGAAGCTCAAGACTGCATTGACTTCGGCACCCGTTCTAGTATTGCCTTCCGGTTCGGGGATGTATATGGTGTATTGCGACGCTTCACGCGTTGGCTTGGGGTGTGTGTTGATGCAGGAAGGGAGAGTTATTGCTTATGCTTTGCGCCAACTGAAGGTTCATGAGAAGAATTACCCTTTGCACGATTTGGAGTTGGCGGTGATAGTTCATGCTCTTAAGATTTGGAGGCATTACTTATATGGGGTGTCTTGTGATGTTTATACAGACCACCGCAGCTTGCATCACTTGTTCAAACAGAGGGATCGTAATTTGAGGCAGCGCAGGTGGCTTGAGTTACTAAAGGATTATGAAATCACCATTCTTTATCATCCGAGCAAGGCGAATGTGGTAGCAGATGCTTTGAGTAGGAAGGCGGATAGTATGGGGAGCTTGGCTTATATTGCAGCTGAGGAGAGACCTCTAGCCTTGGACATTCAGCCCTTGGAAAATCGCTTGGTGAAATTAGATGTTTCAGAGCGTCGTCGAGTTCTAGCTCATGTTGTTGCTTAGTCTTCATTATTGGGGGAGATCAAGGCTCGACAGTACGATGATCCGTGTTTGGAAGAACGACGGGAGACAGTGGTCCAGGGTGGTGCCAAGGAGGTTACTATTGGCGAGGATGGTGTTCTGAGACTTCAGGGTCGATTGTGTGTTCCTAAGGTTGATGGCTTGAGGCAGAGGATTCTAGAGGAGGCACACAGTTCGCGGTATTCTGTTCATCCTGGTGATACGAAGATGTATCTTGATTTGAAGCAGCATTTCTGGTGGAGACGAATGAAGAGGGACATTGTGGAGTATGTGGCTAGGTGTCTTAATTGCCAGCAGGTTAAATATGAGCACCAGAGGCCAGGGGGCCTACTTCAGCAGATGCCTATTCCTGAGTGGAAGTGGGAGCGCATTGCTATGGACTTCGTGGTTGGGTTTCCTCGGACGTTGCGTAAGGTTGACGCGGTTTGGGTTATGGTGGATAGACTGACCAAATCGGCGCATTTCATTCCTGTGGCTACTACTTATACTTCTGAAAGGCTAACCCAGATCTACATTCGAGAGATAGTCCGGTTGCACGGTGTACCGGTGTCCATTATATCAGATTGAGGTCCTCTGTTCACCTCGCACTTCTGGAGAGCATTGCACAGAGAGATGGGTACTCAGATTGATCTCAGCACAACATTTCATCCACAGACTGATGGTCAGTCGGAGCGTACAATTCAGATATTGGAGGACATGCTTAGAGCATGTGTGCTTGACTTTGGAGGTCAGTGGGACCATTTATTGCCTTTGGCCGAGTTTGGTTACAATAATAGTTATCAGTCCAGTATCGAGATGACTCCATTTGAGGCTTTATATGGTCGACGATGTCGTTCTCCTATCAGAGGGTTTGATCATGGGGAGGATAAGTTATATGGTATAGACCTGGTAAGATATGCTTTAGAGAAGGTGAAGTTAATTCAGGAGAGGTTTCGCATAGCACAATCCAGATAGAAGAGCTACGTGGATCAGAGGGCACGTGATGTATCATTTATGGAGGGAGATAAGGTTCTGCTAAAGGCTTCGCCAATGAAAGGTATTATGAGATTCGGGAAGAAGGGCAAGCTGAGCCCGAGGTTCATAGGTCCTTTCGAGGTATTGAGGCGAGTTGGTGAGGTTGCTTATGAGCTTGCCTTACCTCCCGACTTATCGGGAGTCCATCCGGTATTTCACGTATCCATGCTTCGGAGATACCACGCCAATTTCCCTCACGTTGTTGATTTCAGTACTATTCAGTTGGACGAGAGGTTGGGCTACGAGGAGGAGCCAGTTGGTATTATTGATAGACAGGACCGCCAGTTGAGATCTAAGAGATTTCTGCTGTAAAGGTCCAGTGGCAGGGCCAACCGGTCGAGGAGGCGACTTTGGAGTCCGAGGAGGACATGCGGAGCAGATACCCACACTTATTCAGCACTGCAGGTATGATTCTAGACCCGTTCGAGGACGAACATTTGTTTAAGAGGTGGAGAATGTAACGACCCGACCGGTCATTTTGTGTATTCGGACCCCGTTCCCTTAAATAAGACTTCCCGTAGCGGCTTATCGTGATTTGTGACTTGCGGGGACGGGTGGTTCGAGATTTGGAAGTGTTTAGAATAGTATAGGAACACTTGGTTCCTTAAGGTTGGCTTTTAAAGCCAAGTTTGACTTCGGTCAACATTTTGAGTAAACGACCTCTGAATCGAGTTTCGACGATTCCACTAGCTTCTTATGATGATTTCGAACTTGTACGTATGTCCGGAATGGGTTTTGGATGACCCGCTAGAGTTTCGACGCAAAATAGCGAAATAGAGTTTCCTTAAGTTTGAAATTTAGTTTGGAACGTGATTTTATGTTATCGAAGTCCGAACGGAATTCTGAGACCGGGAATAGTTCCGTTATGTCATTAATGACTTGCCTGCAAAATTTGGTGTCATTCCGAGCGGTATAGGTCGGTTCGGCGCATTGAAACCGAAATCAAGAACTTAGAAATTCATAAGTTTGATTCTAGGGGTTTTGAGGGGTGATTTTGAGATTTAGCGTTCTTTTGGGTTTTTCGAAGGCTCGAGCGATTCCGTATTATGATTTAGGACTTGTTAGTATAATTGCACGGGTGCTCGGGTGGGCCCAGGTGCCTCCTGGACATCAAACGAGGCTAAAAACCAGCAGCTTCAGCTGTTGGTGCACCAGATCTGGTGTGACCGCAGGTGTGGTTGTCCAGATCGCAGGTGCGATACCGTCCCTGCGGTCAAGCCATCGCAGGTGTGACCCCAGGGGAGTTGGCCAAAAACCCCAGGTGCGGGCCTTCTCCCGCAGGTACGGACCCGCCGATGCGGGATTTCTTCCGCAGGTGCGGCCACAGGCCTCCTTGGCCATTTCTGTAGGTGCGACCATTTGGTCGCTGGTGCGAGACCGCAGGTGCGAGATCACTGGAGGCAATGATCTCATTTAATACGGGATTTGGCCATTTTTTCACCATTTCTTCTCCTCCATTGGCGATTTTGAGAGATTTCAAGAGAGTATTCGGCCTAGCTACTAAGAGGTAAGTAATTTCCATTTAAATGTTGGTTTATTACATCAAAACTTAGGTATATTAACATCTAATTAGTGGAAATCAAAGGAGTTAGAGAAAAAACCTAAGGTTGATGAACTTTAGGGAATTTCACCATTTTTCTACCATGAAATCATAAAAATATTATATGTTATTGATCCTTAGGCTATGGGTGAGTGTTATCTTCGAAAATTTCCGGAATCCGAGCATGTGGGCAGGGGGGGTGTATTTTGGGATTTCTTCAAGAATAGTGACGCTAGTTCTTGGCACACGTAGTTGATTCACTAGTATTTTGCTACTCTGTTTATGCTGGCAAATGATTTTTGAGTTACTTTAAATCAACTTGCTTCACTTCCTCACTTTTATTAAAGGACTTAAACAAAAACTGGGCAAGTATTTGAACACCTCATTTAATTTAAGTAATTTTGTTAGCAAACTGGTGTTGGCTTGCCTGACTCCGGTGTTGGGCGCCATCACGACCTGAATAGGAATTTGGGTCATGACAGTTTAGCCGGCTGAAA
The DNA here is from genome assembly GCA_005239495.1 of Nicotiana undulata. NCBI lineage: Eukaryota > Viridiplantae > Streptophyta > Magnoliopsida > Solanales > Solanaceae > Nicotiana > Nicotiana undulata. Next base: position 66,809 of record ML282798.1, on the reverse strand, counting down.
GCCAATGCTAGACTCTTTGGATTCCAATTGCCATCACATTCCTGTTTACTTTTTTCCTAAATGATATGCCTTAACTCCTGTTATCTTGTTATGTTCTATATGTTTATGTGGTTAGTTTATTTCAAACCTCAACATGCTTCTGTTTGATATAGGATTCATGTATATTTCTTTCTCAACTGCTATGCTTTAGTTCTTGTTATCATGTGCTTATGTGATTAGTTTATTTCAAACCACGACATGCTTCTGTTTGCCATATGGTTCCTATTTATTTCTTTCTCAACTGGCATGCTTAATTCCTGTTAACCTACTCTGTTCTATGTGTTTATTTGGATAGTTCATTTCAAATCTCATCATGCTTGATATATGCTTATATAATTCCTATTAATAAACTAAGTTATTCACAATACTGTGAAACCTTGTTTGATTAAGTTGTATGTTCCCTGTTCTGAGCATGACTAGATATTGCAAACATGTAGTTAATGTGTGGCCAATTCTGTCTATAATTCAAGTGTCCCTGCTCTTTTGTGATTACTTTAAATATTGGAATGAGTATTTAGTCTGAACAAATACCAACCTGCTTGAGCCATGTGCTGAATATGGCATCTGTTTGTTCTAGGGAAAGTTCTGTTTGCAGTCCTGTAGTTTGAATCTATTTACTCCTGAAATTAAACTGTTTTTCCAAAACTGTCCCCTTACCCCTTATGTACTGTTTTCAAACTTCTACTCTTAGTTATCTAGGTTCCTACCACCCCCAGTGTGAGCACTCCCTAGGGTCCTTGAGACTCCCCCGAACTCTGACACATTGGGGCTGGTCTTCCAATCTTTATAAACTATTTCTCTAAGAAAGGTTCTGGTGTGAGCATTGCCCGGGAGCTATGAGACCCTTGGGAAATTTGACACACCAGAAGCCAAATTTGTGTATCTTGGGTGGACCACCGTTGTGCTTCAGATCTGCTTTGCTTGAAGGCCTGGTTCTCAGGTTATATTGGGCCTATGAAGGCTCCCAATAGTGTAATGATTTTGATATGTAACTTATTCGTTATTGGGTTGTAATAATGTAATAATCTCTGTAATAAATAGATCTGGGGTTATTAGTAAAAGTTGGAGGGGGGGGGGGGGGGGTTTTATATTTTTTTGTTAAACCCGGGGAAAAA
>ML282798.1:52634-65522 GCA_005239495.1 Nicotiana undulata | reverse complement strand
GGGGGGGGGGGGGGGGGTTCTATATATGTTTGTTCAAGCTCGGGTAGAAATCCTGCCTATAGGTCCATTGTGTTGATTCCTTATGTGCATGCTAGAGATCCTTCCTATAGGTTGTTCTATCAATTCTGCATTAGAAATCCATGTTCATAGTATCTACACATATTTCCAATTTAAACGTGCATTAGTGATCATGCGTATAGGATTTTATTTGTGTAATTTTTCCTAGCAATGTGTTTAAAATTATGCCCGCCTGTGATTCATAAATATCATGCCTATTGTATTCGGCTAAATTCGGAGAGATCGATTTTACGATTACTATGCCATTCTGTAGCTTATCTGAATAAGGGTAGGGATACTGTTCGAGGCCTGACCTCGAGTGTCCCTTATGATCGACTTCGGGGCAATACAGATTGGTGACTGACATGAGCGAGCAACACGTGGGTGAAGGCGGCAAGGTCTGCAACTAAGTACAAGTCTGTACTATGATATTAAAAGGGTGTACCATATGCATATCTTTTGTAATAAATGCTTCTGTACTGTGTTGAGACTCCCCTCCTATATAAAGGGGATCCTTATCATTTTTTGCACACAACATATTCAGTACAAGGAACAAGAACATTCTCTTCCCTCTAACTCAAACATCCTTTATTGTCTCTTTAATAATTTATTACTTGCATTTATTGTATTTCATTGATTGTTTTTAATTTATTGCCTATCATTGATCATAAATAGCCTCCTCCGAGGTCCATAGAAATGTTATAGCTCCATCGATCACACATCACTATCCCCGAGCCTCAACCACGAGGATCTATTTCGGCTAGCTCAAAACCCCGACCTGAGGCAGTTTGGTTTGACTATATCTTCATTTTCATATCGTTTTTGCCTTATTCCTTTACTCACACTTAGCATATGTTGCTTAACAGCTAGCATTGAAACAAATCGCATATTTTTAGAACCACACAATCAAATTTAATTGTAATTACCATTTTCGAGGTACACACCTATAGGGAATAAAAGTCAGCCTCAATTTAGATATCATGCCTATAGGAGATATAAAAACCAGTTTTCTTAAATTTAGATACCATGTCTATAGGAATAAGAGGAATCAGTTTCATAACCTAGAAATCATGTCTAGGATAACCTAGAAATCATGTCTAGGATTTTACTAATAGATATCATGACTATAGGATAAAATCAACTTGTAAACTTAGAAATCATGCTTGTAATCAGTTTCAACACTAAGAAATCATGTCTCTAGGAGTTCAATTAATTCTGCAAAAATTCGAAAGCATGCTTATAGGATCTAAAGAGATAAAATCTGTTTTCATGAGTGAAAATCAATAACTCGCTTAGAAACCATGTTATAGGTCTATAATTAACAACTGTAGATGTCATGCCCATATGATTCTGTTCTGGTTATCACTTAGGCAAACTTGTAGGGTTATTAAGAATTCTTGGTCTAAAAACTGTGATCTCCGGCTGCTTGAAATTTTCCCAGATTCAGAACTTAATCAAATCAGTAGGCAAGCCAGTTGGTCCCTAATGCTCGTTTTGATAAACTGATATCTTACATTCTGTTTATGCCAATCTAGATATCCTGCCTATAGGATCCTAAGTTAATGAAATTTGTTGATTGAATTGCGTGCATTTGTTGTTTACTTGTGGAGGTTAACATGAGCCCTTATTTTCTCCTTACATGATAGTCCTATCTGAATTTTGTTTGTTGCCTAGATTTCTCATTTTAAGCAACATAGGTCAGTCTAGAACTACCTTAAATAGAGGTCCTAAACACCTCCAGAACCATAGGTAAGGGACGGGTAGTGCACGCATAAGGCATAAGTTAGAATCTATTAGAACGCTTAGGTAATAACTGAAACATAGTAATTTGGTAGTAAAGGAGATGATGACCTGTGCGCTTATACTATGTGTAGCACCCCAACTTGGGGAAAGTTACTAAGTATTGCATGAAAATGATCCTATAGGCTAAAAAACCTAGGACCCCTTTAATCTTGCTTAAAGTAATGTACAATTATCAAAATTTCCTTATTTTCTTTTAAGACTAATTCTCTTAATTAAGTTCGGCCGGGACCCAGCGTTGTGGACCTCGAGGGGTGCCTAACACCTTCCCTTCAAGGTAATTTTGATCCCATACCCGTTCTCTGGTGATGCAAACTAGTTTTCATGAGTTAAGTGATCTAGGTGCCCTAACGCACCTTAATCCGTTAGGTGGAAACTCTTCAAATCCCATGCCCCATCCCAAAAGGAAGGGAGTTGTCCCAAAAATGTCGAAACTCAATTCCGCGATAATAAAGGGGCACGAAAACATGGAGACTCTGCTGGGGATAACCCTTAGGCTCTTACCATAACGATCTTGCTTTTGTGAATTAGTCTTTAAGCATGCTGTATTCTGTTAATACCTGCACACCCTTTCCCACTTTATGTGAATTTATTTTCAAGCATTTACGATTTCTCTTTACTATGGAAACTGACTTGTCTCTTTGTTTTTTTCTTAAACGCCTTTCAATTATTAAATACCGCATTTAGCATTTTAACGTGAAAATACGTGACAACATGCTATTTACTGTTGCATAAATCATGCTCAACATCATATTCCACTCGTGCGTAATCAATACCATAGCAACGCTTGATGAGTGGTTGCGCTCTTCCTATATATCACCCTTTGAATTCAAAAAGGCTTATTTGCGGTAAACTAGTCGATCAGCAGTGCAGTCGACGGTTCCGTGCCTTTCCCCCTCATGTTGTCCGCTTGAGGGTACCAGTTTAGACCTCTATAGAAACTTTACTCTGATTAATTGTACATGCATCATGGTCAAACCTAGCCAGGGTTAATATGTTGTCCACATAATAACCCTTTAAGGAAAGCCTTGTCCAAAAGTCCACCGGGGTTTCCCTAATCCCAACGGACACAACCACGATGTGTGCATTAATTTGGAGAAATAAGTGCCAATATGTTAATCATTGATGTATAATTAATCGAATCTGGAGGGGGAAATGGCCTAACCTTATTTGTTTTGCAGAAAATGAAGCACGAAGTCCCCAGGTTCGGCATGGTCCGTAGCATACCACCATTGTTGCTAGATTGGTGGGAAGATCTTTCATCAAGTGACAAAAAGCATGTGAAAAAGGTCCTGGGAAATTTGTCTTCTTTATTGGACATCCAACCGAATAATATGTTGATCGAAGCTGCCACAATGTTCTGGGACGGAGAAAGATCCATGTTTCGCTTTGGAAACATAGAAATGACCCCTCTCTTGGAAGAAACAGGGGGATTCGCTAGGCTACCTTAGGACAGTCCCGGTTTATTAGTGCCGGAAAACCGTACCGCTAGGGGGTGTTTGAAAATGATGGGTTTGAAAAAGAACGACGATTTGGAGTGCTTGAATAAGTCCTACATACCCTTTCACTACCTCTATGAACGATATGGTCATAGAAAATCCTATCGTATCTTCCATGACGAATTCTCTATCACTTCCTTGGGTTGTATTCACCGCATGGTTTTTGTGTTCATCATTTTCTTCCTGGGTACGATAGTGTTTTCGATGCAAGGGGACAAAATTCACACCAGACTGGCCATGGTAGCTAAAACCTTAATTGAGGGGATCGAGGGGTAAACATATACCATTGTCCCTATGATCATAGCTGACATATATCGGGCCTTGGACTGCTGTCAGAAAAGGGTTCAAACACTTCGAGGGTTGTAATCTGTTGCTACAGGTTTGGTTATTGGATAATCTCCATGTCGCGCCCCCTTTTTCCTCTCCTTTCGGATCAGTCAGGGTTTTTGACATTACCGGGACAACTCATTTCCTTTTGGATAAGGGACGTGAAGGATTTGAAGAGTCGCCACCTAACGAATTAAGGTGCGTTAGGGCACCTATTAAGGGTCACTAATTGTACAACCAGAGATTAGGTAAGGGCTTGAAATTACTTCAAGGGGAAGGTGTTAGGAACCCCTCGAAGTCTACAATTGTGGTTACCGGCCAAACAAACTTTGTGAATTAAACAAGTAGCAAATAGAATGTCAAAGCATACACATGTAAACAAATGAAGGTTTGAAAAAAATAATTACAGTCTAAGCACACATATGTGATAAAAGTTTTAAAAGATTCACAGTCTAAGGACACATATGTAAAGGATATGGGAGGTCCTAAGTTGTTTATCCTATAGGATCACATAAATGCAATGCCCGGTAATCACTCCTCAGTGAGGGGCTACACATGGCATTAGAGCACTGGTCATCATATCCTTTCTACCCTTTATCCCACCCCTTAGCAGTTATTTAGCGAGTTTTATTTAACGATCTCTATGCGTGCTGTTACCCGTCCCTTCCTTGTGGTCCTGGAGAAATTTAAGACCTCTAGATATGGGCAGTTCTAGACAACCCCCTAAGCTGTTAAAAGGGTAAAATTCTAGGCGACATGAAAGAACAAATAGGACTTAAATAATGAATGCGGAAAAACAGTTAAGAGGCCCAGATTTACCTCCACAGATAATGCACATAAGCAGCACGTCTCAAACACAAACAGGCGGCAGTTTTATTAGACAGGATCCTAAACAGGATATCTCAGTGGAGGCTAAAGCACAGAAATACATGACACTATTTTTACAAACTCCACAATGGGGTCCTAATCAGTTGCCTACTGATTCTTAAACCTGTGGGTCTTTAAGCAGTAAACATAATAAAAAATAGTTCTCTAGTTTGTAGAGGTTGATTACCTAAGGCTTTCCTAGGCGTGGAATTGTGCATAACAACAGTTAATAGAGTTATTAGACAGTTCAGAATAAAGCATGCTGTTCTACAGACCTGAGAATGCAGGGATCATTACCAGTTTTATATTAATTACGTGAGACTATCTTTACCCCTTTTCATGAACCGGTAGTCAAACTAGGCATTTTAAACGAATGCAAACAGAATCCTAGAGCATGGTATCTAATGTGCACATACAAATGGTTGAATTGTTAAGACATAACCTAAAAAATGTACAGAATTCCTAAGGCATATTTTCTAAATGCACATAAGAGTTACAGAATCGTTAAAGCATGGTTTTCTGAATGCACACATGAGCAACAATTTTTATATTAATGTTGTTATCCTAGGAACACGATTTCTAAGTGGCATGCATAAACATAGATTAGGGACATGTTGTACGTTAAGCAGTAAACATGAAAGCCATAAAGACATGGTATCTAATGCATGTTTGGCATGGTTTGTGTGAATATGTTGGTCTTAAAACATGGATTCTAATGCAAATATAAATAATATAAAGCCTATGACATGCTTTCCACCCAATGACATTGATAGAACTATATAGCTACCCACCCCATTTTACTAGCCATCCCCAATATTTGTTTACAATAATTATTACAAACCAGCTGAATAAATTACATGTATAGGTTAAAAAAAAGGTTAAACTATAGGGAGCCTGAAGCAGGCCCAGGTGTATCCAGAAGATACCAGATCTTCCACAACCTCAAATGCCAAGTTTATAGCCAGTCTCATGTACGAGTGTGTCAGAGTTTCCTAAGGACCTCAAGGATCCCGGGCAGTGCTCACACCCAGATTTTCATAACAGAAACTGAGTAAGTGCAGTGTGGAAAGGCCAACCCCAGTGCATCAGAGTTCAAAGGGATCTCACAGGGATCCCAAAGCAGTCACACACTGGAGGGGCAGAACCTAAGGACCTAAGAGTAGAGTGAGAGTGCTTGACATAGTTTTGAAAATGTTTTGGTAGGAAAACAATATTGAAAAGACTTAGTTGAAGTTTTATAAATATAGGAGTTGTTTAGTAGTAAAATAGTTTGAACAAGAACAGGGTAATCAAACAAATAGTAGATCAACTATAGAGCAAACATGTTCAGCAACACTCAAACGACAGTCCTTCATACAAGGATAATTGGGGATTGGGGACATATATAACACACATAATAACAAGAGCACAGAAGTCTTTGGGATTAAGGAGCATCTAGTAAGACAGACAATAGAGAATGGATTCCAGGATTGCTAATTTGAACATAGTTGCACAAAGCCAGGTTACACATAGAATCAGAAGTGCTTAGGGGTTTTATGGGCTTGGGAGATAACATAGTATAAGATTGAGTTTCATAACAAAACAGTGGGGGAATAGAAGTACTTATACATAATTGAGCAGGGTTAAGCATAGGATCAAAATAACTTAGGATAACAAATTAATTTTGCAAAAAATAGATGCATACCAGAAACTAGGTAACAAACAAATAATCATTAAAACATACAAATAGATTAGAGCCAGTTCAATACATACTATCAATGAATGGATATGTTCATAACATGTTGGTTATAAATTGGATTAAGACAGAATTAACATACTAAGTGAAAATATACTAACCACATGTTGAAAAGTTTCAGAATATCAGTAAATGACAGCAGTAAGAAAAACACATAGATGCTAACTACATATTGAGAAGTTTCAGAGTATCAGTAAACTACAGCAGTAAGAAAACACATAGATGCTAACTACACATTGAGAAGTTTCAGAGTATCAGTAAACTACAACAGTAAGAGAAAACACATAGAGTTTGAAGCTTGGATTTAAATCAGAACATACCAGTTAAGGAGAGTAAACACAAAGTGAAGAGAAGTAGAGTGCAATAGCTAGCCTTGGCTTGTAGCCGACTAGTTTCAGTGACAGTATCAAGTAACAAGAGCAAAACAAGTTTAAGTGTGTGAGAGTTTTCTTTGAACTAATGTGTTCGTTCCTTGAATGAAAAGAGAAGAGAGTATATATAATAGTTTTAAAGCTATGTAAATAAGGAAAGAATCAAATTTTTCAGTAATTGAAGAGCTCAGAATCAATTAAAATAAAATTAGTCTAAGTCTTCCCTTAATTAAGGGAGTCATTTCAAACAGAAAAGGACATGAAACCAAATAAGGAAAGAATTCAAACAGTGTAGGTATAGAACATGCAATTAGGGATAGATTCATAAAGTTCTAATTAAGGAAATAACAGTGAAAATCAATTAATAATGCAGTCAATCACATAATAAGGTAGGAAAATAATTTAAAAGGTTGTAAAAGCAGGAAAAAGTAACCGGAAATCAGTAAAGAGTATCAACATAGGAAATCAGGGATTCAAAGAATCAAAGAATAACACTGATTAAGGAAAATAGTATAGACTTCCATGAACAAGCAAATAAACAGAGTAAAACAGGCAAGACCAAATCGGAAACCCTAATCATATGTTACTAGGGAGAAAATCACAAAATACTCAAATTAATCGAAGCGTATTCATGAGAATCAGATATATAGACAAGTTGAATGAACAGACATTAAAGATCAACTCATAACCCAAAACTAAAGCTAAAAATTAGGGGGTTTTCAACATAACTAGTTAGGTTAAGGGAGAACTTAATAAAATCGTTTAAACTCAATAAGAATCATAGAATAACACTTAAAATCAGAGAAAAATCATTTTGAAGGGTATTTTCAGAAACCCTAGTTATGAAGATGAAGAGACACTTCAAAAAAATCAGAAAGGTTTTCATAGAAAAATAGTAACATAGCTCAAATATTCTCAGATCTGTTACAGATCTAAAGAGCTAAGAGATGAAGTTAGGGTTTTGAGCGAAATAACCCAGAGATAAAGAGAGACCGACTTAGAAACCATAGATTTAGTAATAAAATAGGACGATCTTACTCAATCGAGCCATGGTGGCCTGATAACGGTGAGAACAGGCCCAGGGGTGAGTGAACGACCACTGGTCCCTTGAGGACCTCAAGACAGCAAGAATCCCGGTCATGGGGGAGCCATTAGGGATAGGAGTGGTGGTGAGCCACCATTATTAACGACGAGCAAGCAACCAACGAAGGGGAGTTAGGGTTAGGAAGAGGGAGCTTGAGAGAGGATGAGAGGGGTGACGACAGAGAAGATGAGAGAAATGAGAGGTTTTGGGGGGAGGTCATTAGGTTAATTAAGGAATAAATATACCTGGACCGTTGATCAAAATGATCAACAGCCAGGATTTGGGCGGATTGGGTCGGGAAGGATTTAGGAATTGGGCCTGGGCGTAGGGGCAAGTTTAATTAGGTGATTTGGGCTGGCTATAATAGGCTATAATTGAAATAAATGGGGCTATTTGTTAAATACCCGAATTAAATCAGTTAAAATAATTTATAACATAATTTATAATTATAAAAATGAATCCTATGCATGGAAATACTTTAAAAATGATTATTTGGTATTAAAAAGTATAAAGGACTAATTTATTGTAAATAAATAGTATAAAATTATATGCATGGGCAATAATTGCAAAGTTATTGCAATTATAGCCAAAAGGTACTAATTTGGCCATTTATGGAATAATTTGGTCTTAATAGGACCGTAAAATAATAAATTAAATCAAGAAATGTTTTTGAAATTATTTGTGATGCAATTTTTGTAATTATTTATTGGAAATAAAATACTGGACAAATTAATAAAAATGTGGAAAAATTATGGAAAAAATACCAATTGGTGTTAATGCATGATTTTGAAGGTATATATGCAACTTTAAAATATTTTGGGAAAACTTGGGTATCAACACTCCAGAGAGGTCAATACCGTCAAGAGTTTCCACGAAGGTCGTGGAATGATCATATAGCTTTCCATCACCCAAAAAGAATGACCTATATCCCGGACATGTTTGCTCAACCAAAGAGTGCTACAGAATGGGTGCAACTTTTCGACAATTTGATTGAGGATCAGGTTCAATGGATGTTCGAATGGTTCCCTACTGACGAGTTCATCATCAGATCTAGGGACGCTCCGCACTTGGTGTTGATCGGGTTAAGAGGCATATACCCTTATGTTCCCATTAGGGTTATGAGACAAGCAGGCAGGAAGCAAGTTATACCGCGAGTTTCTAAAATTAGTCACTACAGGGCGGATTTTCAGGATGCTGACATCCCAAAAAAGTGTGAAGCTCAGCATATGTGGCACTCAAATATAATTGTAGGAAAGGACACCATCAAGCCAGACATGTATTACGTTTTTACCTATCATGGTTGGGAGACAGCATAATAGGGATAGTTGAGCCGGGAATCGATCGGGGAAACTGGGTCGTAGACGAACTTGCTGAAGCCCAAGTGAAATACAACAAACTGCGCAAAACGGGTTCATGAGTCCGAGGCCGAGCATCTGGAGATACACAAGACTGATATGGAACTAATCAATGAATGGAGGGAATTGGCTATGAAGTCTAATGAAAGGCTGGAATATCTGGAGCAGGGTCTGATGGAGCTGGAGGAGAAGACAAGGAAGAGAGTCACCGACTACCAGAATGCTGAGGGAAGCAAAGGATAACATCTAGAAAGGGTATACGTGTTGTCGGGCATGCGCGACCTGGGAACCTGATCGATGGAGCCATGAAGATCAAGCCTGGGGAAGGTCCTTCTAGGACCAAGTAGATTAGGTTTATTTGCCTTTTCAAATGTAATAAGGCCAAGTGCCATTAGTAACTTATCTTATTTAGTGTCATTTTAGATTCATCTATTTTACATCAATGAAATGAAGCAATTATTGGCACTGAAGTTCTCCAAATCAACTTGTCGCTACGCTTACCTCGGGCACAACGGGACTCCCAAATTAGGACGCGAATTTACACTCCCGCACTATGTGTTTAAATACTGCAAATACTCTTTTTAGAACTCTTACTAACTTGGCTACCTTTTGTTTTTCTTTCTTTTGATTATTCCCATTCCCCAAGGTTGGTTCACGCATACTGGCATCATCAACTTACCATACCAGATCCAGAGGCCCTCCACCCCCTCCTCCAAGTATACAAAAAAACAAAGGGAAAGCTAAAATGGATGATATGAACGGCATCAGAAAAGACAACACTACACATGTTGAGAATGTGGAAACTTCCGATGGTCGGGGCACTCATGCCCTAAATGATTTGGTTCTGCGGCTTGAGCAGAAGATACTTGAACTTCATGGAGAGCTTGAGAAGGTCCGTAACTTGTCAAATCTCTCCCTCACACTGAATGTCCAAGATGTCAATCACCCAAACACCCAAAACCCGGCACCACCTCATAACACACCCAACAAACGCCCACAGAATCCTCCTGCACCTCACCATTATACAACCCCTCCTCAAAATCAACATCTCCCTATTCAATACCCTCAAACCACCTATCACACTCCTAAGAATACCCCACAAATTATCCCCGAACCCCAGAACTCCACCAATGATCACCACTACACCCAAACCCCTGGCATTCACCAGAAAAACCCTATATACGTGGAAACCTTACCTCACTCCACTCAACCAATCTCATATACACCAGAATCCACCGGGAAGGACCTGCTAGGGGTGTGAATTCGAATCTGTTTATCGATAACTCGAATCGATTATTTGTTATCATTTTATCGATATCGGTTTATCGATTTATCGATTTCGATTTCAAAATTTTCCTTATCGAGTTATCGATTTCGATTTTGATTTTGTCCTTTCCGGTTATCAATTTATCGATAAACCGATAAGATAACTAAAAAGACAAATATACCCTTATTCTATAATACCCTTTCCTTTACCCTAAGTCCCTAACCTTATTATTTCCTCTACCCATTCTTCAGGAACTCCGGCGTACTGAGAGCTAAGTCGTGTCAGATTCAGGTATTTCAAATTCAGCTGTGCCATATTCGTTCTTTTCACTGAACATAAGACGAAGCATAGGATATCTGGTGTCAACTGTAAACATTTTTGTGATTGGTCCTTTCTTATACCTAATAAAAAGGGTCATCAAATGAGAATCCAAAATGCTAGAATTATTTCTCACCTCTATATATCTATGTTTGTTTTTGTAATCTGTTTCATGCTTTCCTCATACTATGTTTTACAGTGCATCAACTTTGCTAGGTTGGTTTTATTTCACTTTCCTTTTTTTCGTTTTAAGTGAATATTAATCTTCATTTTACTTTGGTATTTTTTCCATCTGTAGTTTGGTACGATAGAAGTCATTTCTGCTACTCCTTTTTCTAAAAGTCTGGACAAGTTTGCGTGTAATGGACCATCTTTTAGGATTTCTCAAAGGATACTTACTCAAATTTGTGTTGAACCTACATATAAGTTTTTGCAATTTCAATTGATATTTTTCTATCTTTTTCTTCATATACTCCGGCGACTTCAATAGTACGTTTCTCCCTCTCTCTTTCCGTGCCTTTTGGTACAATTTCAAGCATCAACAGATTTCACCTCTGTATCCATTTCAAGAGACCTTCTCTCTTTGTCATTGACCTCTCTTCAGGTACCCTTTTTTCTTTGATGTAGAAACGGGTATTTTTCTTTATTTGTGTATTCTTCTATAGTAATCATATATGCTTCTTCAACTCAATTTTTCTTTATTTGATCCCTTACTTTAGTTTCGTTGCTTGTGCTTGTTGACACAAGTTTTATGTTATAAACGGTGTTCGTCTTATTTTAGCTTCTTTTTGTCCATGTAGGCGTGTTTATAGCGATATACTTTTCGTGGAATCTCGCAAATTTTCTTATTGGTGTAATCGATAACTGAATCGATAAGCCCCAAAAATCAATAAATCGAAATCGAAAATATCAAAACCTTATTGAAACGAAAATGATAATCATATGTACAAATCGATAATCGATAAGTAATTATCGATAATGATCAAAATCGAATCGATAAATTGAATGCACACCCCTAGGACCTGCTCATCAAGAACATGGCTGAGGAGCTCAAGAAACTAACAAGACGAGTTCAGGGTGTTGAAGGAGGTAAAGGGATTGAAGGTTTGAATTACGAGGATTTGTGCATACAGCCAGATGTGGAACTTCTAGAGGGTTACGAACCTCCCAAGTTCGAAATGTTTGATAGAACGGGTGACCCCAAGGTTCATCTAAGAACTTACTATGACAAGCTCATGGGGGTCAGAAAAGACGAAAGGATTTGCATAAAGCTATTTATGAGAAGCCTTAATGGAGATGCCCTGTCTTGGTACATAAGCCAGAATCCTAAGAAATGGGCTAATGGGTGAGCATGGCATCAAATTTCATGGACAAGTTCAGATTCAACACAGATAATGCACCAGATGTTTTCTATATCCAGAACCTTAAGAAGAAGCCAACTGAGACATTTTGCGAGCATGCTACTCGATGGAGGTTAGAAGAAGCGAAGGTCAGGCCGACATTAGATGAGGAACAGAAGAACAAATTCTTTGTCAGGTCACAGGACCCGCAATATTACGGAAGGCTCATGGTCATTGAGAATCATAAGTTCTCCGATATCATCAAGCTCGGAGAAAGGAACGAGTAAGGTAATAAACGCGGAACGATGACAAATTTGAGCCACTACCGGCCACGAACAAAGCATTGCTATCACGCGTCATATCAAAAAAGAAAGAAGTGGGAACAGTAATGGTTGCCCAAAGTCCGAAAACTCCATTTGTATACCAAACACCTCCACCCACATACCAACCATCACCTCCCAGATTTTCCCAACATGTTACCACCTACCATACCTATAATTTCCAGCCATCCTATTATCAGTCACATCCAACTCGTCCAAATTACCAAAAACCCAGGCCTAATTTTGACCGCAAACCACCCATACAGTACACTGCCATTGTTGAACCCATCAACCAGTTGTACGAAAGATTGAAAGTTGCTGGTTATGTCACCCCCTATTCTCGTTGTGGCAATGTAGAATTCATTTCGAATGGGTCAGTCCAAACAAGACATGTGCGTACCATTCCGGTATGAAGGGACACACTATTGACGAGTGTCACAGGACAAGATCCAAACACTTATTGATAATAAGGTCATACAGGAGAAGGAAATTGCACCTAATGTCACCAACAATCCCCTCCCAGATCACAAGGGTGAGGGGGGGGGGGG
>ML282798.1:0-52432 GCA_005239495.1 Nicotiana undulata | reverse complement strand
GAGGTGATAGAAACTGATGAAGAGTGGGATCCCGAGGGATCAATCGGGCTTATTCGAGAAGGTGATGATCCTAAGAAACTTTCAGTCATACTCAATCCCATTGTGGTGCAGGTACATCCACTAGTTGAAGTTGAGGTAGCCGCATCAGTTCCTTATGAAGTAGAAAAACCACCTGCAGCTACACCCACTCCATTTGAGGTAAAAGTGGCCACACCTTTCACTGTAACGGTGGTATCCACACCACCATTCGGCTCCAACGTTGTACCTTAGGATTATGTTGCCGAGGCTAGAAGAAAGGGAAAGGCAAACATGGAAGGGTCCGGCGATGCACAAGGAATGACCAGTATAGGAAGGATTTATACACCTGAACATTTGGGAGAAACCAGTAAGCAAGCCTCCAGTAAACCGCCCATTATTGAGACTGGTCCAGATGACCTCTGGAGGAAGGTACAAGCAAGGGAGTACACTGTCGTCGATCATCTGAACAAGACCCCTACCCAAATATCCATCATGTCATTGTTGCAAAATTCTGAGACACACAAGAATGCTTTTATGAAGGTGTTGAATGAAGCATATGTGCCCAACAACATCACTAGCGGGGAGATGGCCAATATGGTGGGGCAAGTGCTAGAGATACACAAGATCACTTTCCATGAGGACGAGCTACCACCTGAAGGGTTAAGTAATAACAGGGCACTGCACATCACAGTGCAACGTGAAGATAAGTTTATTGCCAGAGTTTTCATAGATGGAGGATCTAGCCTCAACATTTGCTCGCTGACAACTCTAAAGAGGTTGGGCAAGGGCCTACATGAAATATGAGCGGGAGCTATGAATGTGAAAGCATTCGATGGGTCTCAAAGGGATACCATTGGAGAAACTAATCTCTGCCTGCAGATGGATCCTACCTGGTTTGATGTTGAATTTCATGTACTGGACATATCAGCCTCCTACAATTTGCTCTTGGGACGAGCTTAGATACATGCCGATGGGGCTGTAGCATCTATATTTCACCAGGTTGTGAAATTCGAGTGGAACCATCAAGAAGTAATCATCCATGGAGATGGGAGCAACCCCATATACACTAGTCAGACTGTTCCGGTGGTTGAAAATAGAAGGAAGTTAGGTAGAGAAACCTACCATCGTATCGAGCGTATTAATGCGATCGAGAAGGATAACTGGTGGAGTAGAAAGATATAAAGCATATTGGCATGGCAAGGGTACGAACCTGGCAAGGGGCTCGGTAAAAACCTTCTGGGTATCTCCAAGCCAATACAACTGAAGCGCCATGGCATAACCTTTGGGTTGGGATATTAGTACACCAGGCAGGAATACAATGATTTGTCACCACCGTGGCGTGGTCTATACTACCCTCTTGAGCAACCCGTGCCGCACTTAAGTCATACCTTCCACCAGGCCGATATCATATGGGGATCAGAGGAAGAAGAAGCGTTGACAGCATTGAAGAATCTGTTCTTGGAAGATGATGATATGGACTGCTGTGTGATCGTCGAGGAGGAGGAGGATGAAGGCCCTACTATCCAAGCTGTGGAGAGACGAGCATTCCTCAAGAGCTGGACTGTTAGACCATCAAGGGCCCGACGAGTCCCGGGGTAGCAAGGCTGAATAACATTGTTTACTTTTTCTTAAAAAATAATTTTCACTTTTGCATTTTTGTTTTAAATAATATCTTCAATGTTCCCAAAACGTTATTTGAATTATTGAAAATCATTTTGTTTGATGCTTTAAATGGATCGATGTTTTATTATTACTAGTTTTCTCTCGTGTTTTTATCCCTACAACATTACTATTTCCTATCTTGATGAACCGACAACTGTGACATGTAATGAGACAACGCAACAAAAGGACAGTGCTTCAGAAGAAGAGGATGCAATACTTGAGGAGATTGTCAGAGAAGTAGAGGATTTTCAGAACAAGCCCAAGTCCAACCTGGACGAAACTTAGATAGTCAACTTGGGAGATTCTAAAATCGTCAAGGAATTTCGCATAAGCATCCATTTGTCACCGTTGGAGAAAGAGGAATACACTCAGTTCTTGAAATAATATGAGGACATCTTTGCATGGTTATACGACGATATGACCGGATTGAGCACATCCATAGTGGCCCACAAGTTTCCCACGAACCCAATGTGTCCGCCGGTAAAACAGAAACTCAGGAAATTCAAGCCAGATATGAGCCTGAAAATCAAGGACGAAGTTACTAAGCAGATCAAAGCCAAGGTCCTCAGGGTAGTTGAATATCCAAGCTGGTTAGCCAACATTGTTCCTGTTCAAAAGAAGGATGGGAAAGTCAGAGTCTGTGTTGATTATCGGGATCTCAATAGATCAATTCCAAAGGACGATTTCCCGCTGCCGAATATACACATTCTGATCGACAATTGAGCAAAGCATGAACTCCAGTCCTTTGTAGATTTCTTCGCAGGTTATCATCAGATCTGGATGGACGAAGAAGACGCCGAGAAAATAGCCTTCATTAAACCATGGGGAGTGTACTACTACAAGTTGATGCCATTCAGTCTAAAGAATGCTGGGGCCACCTACAGGAGGGCCATGACAACCATTTTCCATGACATGATACATAAAGAGATAGAGGTATATGTGGATGATGTCATCATTAAATCCAAGAAGGTCGCAAATCACATAGAATATTTGAGGAAATTCTTTGATCAGCTACGGAAGTACAACCTGAAGCTAAACCCCGCAAAGTGTGCATTCGGGGTTCCTGCCGGAAAGTTGTTGGGATTTATCGTCAGTTGCCGAGGAATAGAGTTGAACCCATCAAAGGTCAAAGCCATCCAAGAATTACCACCACCTAAAAGAAAGAAAGATGTGATGAGTTTCTTGGGATGCCTCAACTACATCAACCGTTTCAAAGGACAGTCCACAGCCATATGCGAACCGATTTTTGCCTCCATAGTCGGCATCATGTGGATAACATACTTGGACAAGTGCACGAACTCCATATGATACTCCCACACACTCATGTTTCCCTGCTTAAGGACCTCAAACTCTGCAGCACGAGACCGGCGCCTAACCGGATGATCCCGGTCAAGCGGACCTGGTTGCCTTTCTTACCCAATGCGTTGCCCCGTGTCTATAATATACATTGTTCCATATGAATTAGCCAATTTAAGTACAAAGTACGATTTGCAACATAAGTTCATTTTCCTCTTTTAACTTTCAACATTTGATAATCCAAAAACATATATAATAGATACAACCTTTCCAATACAGACCACGATTTCGACCCAACACAACTATTTCCCAAAATACATATATACAACCCACACAGTGTCTACGGTGCCTCTAAGAGTACTAGGAGTTTGACATAAACTTGCCGGAAAAAAGGCCCCGACCATACCTTTAATGAACATCATATACAAAAGAAGATGGTATAGACTACACACGGCCCCGAGAGGAAGTGAGGCTCACCAGAACTGCTGAAGGAATGAAGGGGAGGAACCACTATCGGCGGACGGAGCTACCTGCTATAGAACCACCTACATCCATATAAAAGATGTAGCGCCCCCGACAAAAGGGACGTTAGTACCATTGAATAGTACTAGCATGTATAAACAAACTTCACTCTAAGTAGAATCAAACAGTGCACAGATAGGAGACAGTCAGAGAAACCAAACAATTACTGCATAGAGATACAGAAACAAACACAAATGAGAGTTTCACAGATTCTTATTTCAACACAATCAAATTCCACCCTTATTCCTTCTCAACAATCCACCCTTATTACTTCCTGTTGTGGCGCGCAACCTGATCCCACCGGACAAGCACATTCCATCCTTATTACATTATGTTGCGGCGCGCAACCCTATCCCACTGTACAATCACATTCCGCCCTTATTACTTCTCACATATCACCCTTATTCCTCCTGTTGCGGCGCGCAACTCGATCCCACCGTACAAGCACATTTCATAGCAACAATAACATCCCACAATTTAATCACAAGGCTTCATATCATCAAGAGTATAATTTCATAACAACCAAACAATCATGTGTTCACAATAGTATTTACCAAATAGTGAGTCAAATGCGGTATTCCATCAACATATAACTCAATTAGTTAAATCCACATTTCCTTTCCATTATTTACTACACAACATTTAGCACTTAGATACATTCAACAATTGGATTCGTTATCATTTCTTTCGTTTGGCGGTACGTCCTTTCATACCAATATATTCACCATTTATCAAGCTTTTGCACATGATAGAGTAAACACAAAAAATCACTCTTTTCACAATCTCATATAGCATGGTGGCATAGCAATCAACTAGGACAATAAGAGAATATAATCTTGCGTCACAACACATTAGAACAACCAATTCACATATGCATAAGCCAGGAACTCATACCGAATGCTCGGACGCCAACAAGGCGACTCTACAAAGATTAAAGTTATCCATACATACCTCGAGTCAAAATTCCCCCTTTAATATATATTCTCAACCCACCGTACCTTCTATCGCCTCCAATCTAATGTACAAGATGCCATGTTTAGACTTAGAATTAGAAATCATGAACTCATTTGGGCATTTTATCAAACACTATGTGATCCCTTTGATTACTTAATCCCCTTTTTAGTGGAAGATTACTCTAACTTACACTTCTTTGCTAAATTAGGACAAATCATGAACATGCATGCAAGTCTTATCTTTTAACTTCACAACCAATTCATGTGTGTTCCATTTTTAACCAAAACCTGAGAATTAAATGGAAATGGAGTGGGGACTTACCTCTTATGGTGAATAATATGAATATTACTCGATTATTTCCGGGCCTGAGTAGAGATGATAGACCAATTTGATGAAGAAGAAGGCTTTCTCTCACTAAACCCACTCTCCCATATCTCTATTTTTGTTCAGATACCCGTTAAAATGAAAGGGGTAGGTGTTTTATTAGACTGGGGGTCGAGTGTAAAATTAGAAATTAAAAAGGCCCAAAGCAGGAAATGCGGTCAGGAATGCGATCGCATTCCTGTCGCATAAATGGCCTTAGCTGAGCTAAAAAGGAAAATAGGCTGCCCAGGTATGCGACCACTATGTGGTCTGCATACCTGTTATGCGATCGCATAACCTCCTCCGCATAAATGGAGGTGCAAGGATGCGACAGCTATGCGGTCCGCATTCCGAAAATACGATCGCATCTTGGGCCGCATAGCTGTCCTCAAATTGGACAGTAGGCTGTTCAGGTATGAGACCACTATGCGGTCCGCGTACCTGATCTGTGATCGCATAGTGGACCGCAGATCTGCGCAATTCTGCAAATTTTTTTATCTTTTAAGTTCCGGGGTACTTTTTACTCCACAAGGGTCCGTTTTAAGAATTGCTACAGTTATAACCACATGGGGACCTATTTGGGCATTGTTTTAAAACTTGAAATTTTACGGGTCTTTACATATTTCTTCTTTAAAATGCTTCCTGATTGCAAAGATTTATACGTGGCCTACAATGCCTCGAAATTGATTACCATCCCATTCACAATTCCTTCTTCTATTCTTTCTCCTTGCTTGATGATGTCAGAGAACTTGTGATTTTCCATGACCATTAACCTTTCATAATACTGTGGATGTTGAGCTCTAACAAAGAACTTGTTCATTTTTTCTTCTTCAAGTGTTGGCCTTACCTTTGCGGCTTTTGATATCCAACGAGTATCATACTCGCGGAAGGTGTCTGTCGGCTTCTTCTTGAGGTTTTGAATGTAGAAAACATCTAGCACGTTTTCCATGTTGAACCTTAATCTATCCATGAAATCTGATGTGATACTCACCCAACTAACCCACTTCTTTGGGTTTTGACTGATATTCCAAGACAAAGCGCCTCCTGTAAATCTTCACATGAACAGTTTCATGCGGATTTTTTAATTCTTGCCCACTCATACAAGCTTGTCACAATATGTTCTCAAATGCACCTTCAGATCACCGGTACCATCGAACATTTAGAACTTGGGAGGTTTGTAACCCTATGACAGTTCCACATCCGGCTAAATATATAGGTCCTTATAGTTTAGACCTTCAACGCCTTTACCTCCTTCAACACTTTGGACTCTACTTGTGAGCTTCTTGAGTTCCTCCGCCATGTTTTTAATGAGCAGGTACTTCTTAGTTGACTCGAGTATGTATAGAGTTTGTTGCGGGGTATGGGGTAAGGTTTCCACATATATCGGGTTGCTTTGATTAGTTCCAAGAACTTGGGTATATGGGTGTTCATTGGTCGAGTTTTTGGATCGGGAGAGGATTGTGGTGCATTTTGGGGGGTGTGATAAGTAGTGGTTTGCGGGTATTGAGCTGGATGATAGTGATGTTGTTGAGGGGTCGACACTGGTGGCGGGTTAAGGTTTTGGGGTTGTGCGAGATACTTGTGTGGTGCGTGAGGATTTTGTGGTGGATTCTGGTTTTCTGTGTTTTGTGGTGGTGTTTGGTTCTGGGTAGTTGGGTTTTGTTGGTTGATGTCGGGAACATTGAGAGTGAGGGAGAGGTTTGCCACATTTCGGACCTACTCAATCTCGCCCTGTAGTTCTAGGATTTTCTACTCTAAATGTGAGACCAACTTATTCTGCCCTGGAGCACTTCTGCCATCTGAAGTTTCCACATTTTCTGCAACAATAGCATTGTCTTTCCTAATGGTTAAATCATCCATCTTCCCTTTTCCTTTGTTTTTTCTTTTCGGGTTGCTAGGGTGAGGAGAAGGTGGAGGACGTCTAGATCTAGTGTGGTATGCAGATGATGCTAGTATGCACGAACCAACCTTTGGGAATGGGAATAATCAAAAAGAAAATAAAAGTACAAGGTAACCAAGTTAGTAAGGTGAAAATAAAATAATTATTTTCGGTATCTAAACATGTTTCACAAAGTCATGCAATAATTCGCGTCCTAATTTTGGGGATCTCATTGCACCTAAGGTGGGGCTAAGCAACATATAGACATAGAGAAAATTGCTTCACTTAATTAATTAATGCGAAAATAGGCCAAAACAAACCTTCACTTAATCGACAATAATAATAAAGTTACTAATGGTATCAAGCCTTATTGCATCAAAATCTAGGCTAGAAAGCAGTAAATAACATTATCTCCTAGTCTAATGGGTCCTTGAAGGACCTTCTCCATGCTTGGCTCTTTTGACCCTATCAATCAGGTTTCCCAGATCGTGCAATTCCAACAGTAAGTAAGCTTTTTCCAGATTTCCTCCTTCATCGTTGTTCATGCCTTGACAATTCGAGAGTCTCTTTCTCATCTTCCCCTCTAGCTCCATCAGTCCTTGTTCCAAGTATTCTAATCTTTCTGTCGACTTAGTGGAAATCTCCTTCCATTCCCTTATCGCCTCCATGTTTACTTTATGTTGCTCCAGATGTTTAACTTCAGACTAGAACACCTTTTTGCGTAGCCTCTTGTACTTAACTTGTGCCTCAGCCACTTTATCTATGATCATATCCTTTAGATTGACTCCTTTCTTAACGTCCCCTGCTACGTTGTCCTCCAACCATGATTAATAGTAGTGCCTATGACCAGCGTGATACATGTCTGGCTTGATAGTTTCTCTTTCCACGATGACCTTTTGGTTCCACATATGTTGCGCCTCGAAATTGAATGGAATGACATATCCCTTGAAATCTGTTTTGTACTGGACCATATTGGAAGCCCGAGGTATGACTTGTTTCCTTCCAACTTGTCTCATTACCCTTATAGGAGCATAAGGATAAACGCCTCGCAACCTGATCAATACCAAATGAGTAGCCCCCCTTGACGTGATGATAAACTCACTACTAGGAAACCATTCAAACATCTAATGTACCTGCTCGCCTGTCAGATTGCTGAAGAAACACGCCCAACTTACAGCATTTCCAGGTTGTGAAAACCTGTCAGAAATAAACTTCATTTTCTTTCGGTGATGGTTGGCTATGTAGTCATTAAGTGGACTTCAGAGGAGCTCTTGATGGTACTCTCCTCTCTTAAAGTGTTCTGGCAGCCAGACTTGTAGCAATAGATTACAACCCTCAAAGTGTCCAAATCCTTGCTTGCACCGATCTAGAGCACGGTACATCTCAGCTAAGATCATAGGGATGATGGTATAAGTTTGTCCCTCGATGCCATCCATTAACATCCTGGCGACCATGGCTAAGCGAGTATGAATGCTTCTTGCTTTCATTATAAATAGTAACAACCCCAAGAAGTAGACGACAAACACATAAACCCGGTGGTGCACCCAACCCAAGGAAGTAATGGCGAGTTCATCATGGTGAAGACGATACGACTTGCTATGCCCATAATGATCGTAAAGAAATTCAAAAGGGATGTATGATTTCTATAGACAGAGCAGTTCATCATTCTTCTTAAAACCTATCAATTTCAAAAAATTGCGGGGAGTGTGATTCTCTGGTACCAGTAATCTTGGACTATCCCATGGAAACTAGGCAAAGCCTCCTATTTCTTCTAAGAGAGTAGTCATTTCTATATTTCCAAATAGAAAAACAGCTCTTGGTTCATAAAATTATGTTCCAACATGTTTGAACAAGATTACGAATTAGTTCTCTAAATGGTAGATATCATACGGTCTGTGTTTGGAAATACTCCCACAACTCTTTAAACATTTATATGATCAGTGGATAGATATATCGCGCAAGGTTATAGCCTCAAAAAAAGAAAATACATTCGTTATTGGCATAGCGACTAGGTATTTGTTTCATAGAATTCTCCATTCCGTGGATCATGAAGTGGGATGTAGGATTAAATGAAACCATGGAACGATCCCCTTGTCTAAATAGGATTTTTTATACAAAATTCTAGAGTAAGTTAATCCAAAAAGACCAGTAAGGGAAAATATATGGTGAAGAAATGATTGGAGAGATCCAGCAAAAAATCAAAGCTTATAGCAAACAAGAAGTGACAAATGTAGAAGTGGAAAGGTTGCGCACATTCCAACAGGTTACTAGAAGGATCCAAATTAAAAAGGGAGCTATCTCCAAAAAAGGAATTCTTGCTTCTTATTTTGAAGAAATAAAAAGGGACTTGGCAAGAAATTTTGAGGTAGAAGTATCTGATGACATATCATTGGCATCCACTGGTACACAGATGATGAAACCTGTTGTAATGACCAGGCCGGTCGTTTTGAGAATTATCCCTGATACCATATTTATTGCTACCTCGATCTCTTTTTGTGGTTACGGAACTTACTAGGAGGTTTTGTTTTTGATTTCGGAGTGTAATGGGACACATAGTCCCTAACTTAGAACTTTAAGTCGTAAGAGTTGACCGTAGTTTGACTTATGTGAAGACGACTCTGAAATGGAGTTACATCGGTTCCGATAGCTCCGTATGGTATTTTGGTTTTAGGAGTGTGTTCGGATGTTGGTTTGGAGGCTCGTAGGTCATTTCGGCGTTAATTGGCGAAAGTTGGAAGATTTTTGAAAAGTTGACCGGGAGTGGACTTTTTGATATCGGGCTCAGATTAAGATTCCAGAAGTTGGAGTAGGTCTGTAATGTCAAATGCGACTTGTGTGCAAAATTTGAGGTCAATCGGATATGTTTTGATATGTTTCGGCATCTAATGAGGAAGGTAGAAGTTCTAAAGTTCATTAGTCTTGAATCGAGGCGCAATTCGCATTTTTGATATTGCTTGACGTGATTTGAGGCCTTGACTAAGTTTGTATTGTGTTTTTGGACTTGTTGGAATAATTGGTTGAGGTCCCAAGGGCCTCGGGGCCGATTCAGATTGATATCAAATCATTTTTAGACTTATGCAATTCATGAAGCTCCCAGCTTCTGCTGTCATCGCACCTGCGGTGGTATTGGCTGCAGGTGCGGACTCGCATGTACGACCAATGGAGCGCAAAAGTGAAAATGGGCAGTCCAGGCAGGACTCGCAGGTGCGAAAAAGGTTCTGCATAAGCGGCTTCGCTTTTGTGGTGGGAAGATGCGCAAAAGCGAGTGGGGTTACTGGTTCTGCCCTTAGCTCGCAGAAGAAAACTCAGTGGACTTAAGTGAAGTCCGCACCTGCAATTGAAATTCTGCAAATGCGGGACCGCAGATGCGAAATCGCTGAGCAGAAAAGGCTTAAGTTTGAGGTTTGATTTATTATTCATTTTTGGACCTAGAGAGCTCGATTTCTGGAGAGTTTTTGAGAGTTTTGCAAGTAAATCATTGGGGTAAGAGATTATAACTCGGTTTTGGTTAATTTACACGAATATATTGTTGTTTTCATCATTTAAATAGTATTGTTAGTTGGAAATTTGGGGAAAATTTGGAAAGACTTCTTAGGCTAAAATTTGGGGATTTGAGAGGCTATTTGGGGTTGAATTTGAGAAAGTCTTGTAGGGTTGGACTCAATATCAAATGGGTGTTTGGAATCTATAATTTTGGTCGGGTTCTGAGATGCGAGCTCGGGTAGATTTTTGGAGTGATTTTTCAATTCTTTGCTAAAGTCGTAATTTCATTATTTAAATTATTTTTCTATAGTTATATTTATAGTATGAAATTGTTTGGCTAGGTTCGAGCCAATCTGAGTTAGAAAATCGAGGGAAAGGGCTTCTTGTTGATTGAATGAGCAAGTTTTAAGGTAAGTGACTTGTCGAACCTTGTGTGTGGGAAATCACCTTAGGATTTCGAACTGTTTTGGTAATTTGCAATATGTGAAGGCCGTGTACGCGAGGTGACGAGTTCGTACTCGGCCTAAATGTTGAAAATTTGGGTTTTGCTAAGTAGTTTCCTTTTATTTCCTTAATTTAGTTACTCTAGCATGTGTAGTCATCATGTTTAGCCTAAATGCACATGTCTACATGTCTTATTCTTAATTGAAATTTGTACAACATGCTTAGTTGAATTACATGCTTGTTTGATTCCATATGCATTCTTTAACGGTAGGATTCTTTGCTTGTGATATCATTGTTTCTTTTGTTATGTGTTGGTTTTTGTGATTATTGTTGAGATGATTATTTGGTTGTGGCACAAGGTTTCTGCCATGCGGATTGTTATTGTGCCACGATGTTTCTGCCGTGCGGGTTGTGATTGTGGCACGAAGTTTTTGCTGTGCGGATTGTTATTGTGGAACGATGTTTATGTCGTGCGGATTGTTATTGTGGCACGAGATTTCTACCGTGCGGTTTGTTATTGTGGCATGAGGTTTCTGTCATGCGAGTTGTTATTTTGGAATGAGGTTTCTGCCGTGCGAGTTGTTATTGTGGCACGATATTTCTGCTGCGCGGGTTGTTATTGTGGCACGAGGTTTCTACTGTGGGGATTGTTATCGTTGCTCGAGGTTTCTACCGTGTAGATTGTTATTGTGGCACGAGGTTTCTGTCATGTGGTTGATATTGTTTGCATGAGGTTTCTTCCATGCCGTTCTGAGATATTTACTTTTGGGACTACGAGACAGTACCTCGGGACTGCCCCTGTTGAGTTCCTCTATTTATTGTATTGTTGTTGTTGTTCCTTAACTTGTAATATTCTTGGTTCCTTATGTGTGGTAATTTTTTTCTTTGATTCCATGTTGTTACCTTCTGTGAATTTCTATTTTTACATTTTTCTATCATTTCATTATATCATTATATCTTCTGCCTTGCTTCTTATTATTTCCAATAGGGCCCTGATTTTCTGACCTCGTCACTACTCTACTGAGGTTAGGCTTGGCACTTACTAGTTACCGTTGTGGTGTACTCATACTACGTTTCTGTACATACGTTTTGTGCAGATCCAGGTACTTCCTACCAGACTAGATATCTGTGACCTAGTCCGTACGTGGAGACATCAAGGTATATCTTCCAGCGTTAGCAGACCTCGGAGTCCACCCTCTATCTTTATTATGTTGTTTTCCTTATCGTCATTAGACTCTGATGTAAAGAGATATTTAGTTTTTCTCTTTAGAACATGTGACTTATATCTACCAGGTTTTGGGAGTTTTCTATACTCTGAGTTGCAGATTTATTTATTACAGTTGTTGGTGTTTTGGGTTTAGCTTAATATCTCAGTTATTCCGCAAATTTGTTAGGCTTACCTAGTCTTAGAGATTAGGTGGCATCACGACATCCTATGGAGGGAAATTGGGATTGTGACACCTGTATGGAAAGTGAGGCGCAAGGAAGACAACAAGAAAATATTAACCTTGATGAGATTGAAGAATTCTTGAAGAAAATGAAGGAAAGAGTAGAGGAATCTTCTACAGCAAAAGATGACAAAGGGAAAAGCAAAGCGTAAAAATTCAGGGGGTCCCCAGATATAATAATTTAGGAAGGCGGGCCAAAGATCTTTAATAATGTAGGTGGATCTCACATTTATAATGGGATTCTACTTTTATAAAGTCTTTTGTCTGTTTTTCTTTTTAGCTTTTTATCTTGTCGACCAGTCATTCTTTGTCGGTCGTTTACTTTTTAATTTTGTCCGATTAGGTAGGAATCTATTATATAAGGATTCATTTTCTTAAGTTGGGCAAGCTTTGGCTAACTTCTCTCACTTATCTCTAAAATCCCTCTTGTATAAATCTCTGCAACATTTATATTGAGAAATATAATCATAAAAGGTCACTTCGCCTTAATCTCGGCAGTCTCATGTACTTTTTATTTTTAGTACCTTTTCTCAAATAATGTTTTTATATTCATTTAGCCTAAATTATATGTTAATTAATATTGTGTTAAACTTAGTCACACTAAGCTGCTCGTAAACATGTTTTGTTGCTAGTTTTACTGTTTCACCCGATGGTTCTAAGGTTGAGATTAAAGCCAGGCAATTTAATAGTCCATGCAGTAAACTCTGGTATGGCAGCATAACTGGTGGTGCTTGACCCATATAAGACAGGTGGCGTTGAAGGGGTCTGACAAGCACCATAGTTTAGGGTTTTCTTGACAGGATTGTTGCTTGACAGGGTTAGTGTCTTAGAAATTTAATCCTGTAGTTCCATCGAAGCGGATCTGAGTGTAACATGATTTCTACGGAACTACAGGATTAAATTTTTGAGACACTAGCCCTATCAAGCAAACCCTAAACTACGGTGCTCATCAAACCCCTTCAACGCCCACCTGGCTTATACGGGTCAAGCACCACCGGCATTGCTGCCATAACCAAAGTTTATTACTTGGACTGTAAAACTGCCCGAATCGCTTTGACGGAACTACATGATTAAATTTTTGAGACAGTAGTCCTGTCAGGCCACAGTCCTGTCAAGAAAATCCTAAACTACACTACTCGTCAGACCCCTTCAACGCCCACCTGACTTATATGAGTCAAGCACCACCGGTTATGCTTTCATAACCAGAGATTACTGCCTGGACTGTTAAACTGCCTGGGCTCTATAGTCTCAACCTTAGAAAAGTCGGGTGAACAGTAAAACTAGCAACAAAACATGTTTAAGAGTAACTTAGTGTGACTATGTTTAACACAATACTATTTAGCCTATCATATAGGATGAATATAAGAAAATTATTTGAGAAAAAGTACTAAAAATTTAACGTACCTGAGACTGCCAAGAATGTGGCCAAGTGACCTTTTATGATTATATTCTCAATATAAATGTTACGAGAGTGATTTGTACAAGAGGGATTGTAGAGAGAAGTGAGAGCAGTTAGCCAAAGCCTTCCCAACTTAAGAGAAATGATTCCTTATATAACGGATTCCTACCTAACCGGACAAAATTAAAGAGTAAATGGTCGACAAATAGTGACTGGCCGGCAAGATAAAAAGCTAAAAATAAAAATTGACAAAAGACTTTATAAAAGTAGATTCCCATTATAAATGTGGGATCCACTTACGTTATTAAAGCTTTTTGGCCCACCTTTCTGGATTATTATATCTGGGGACCACCTGAATTATTACGCTATGCTTTTTCCTTTGTCATTTTTCGTTGTTGAAGATTCTTCTACTCATTTCTTCAATGTCATCAAGGCTGATATTTTTTTGTTGGCTTCCTTGCTTCTATCGGCTATACAGGTTTCATCATTTGTGGTATTACCAATGGATGCCATTGATATGTCATCGGATACTTGTACTTCAAAATTTCTTGCCAAGTCCCTTTTTATTTCTTCAAAATAAGAAGCAAGAATTACTTTTTTGGAGATATCTCCCTTTTGCATTTGGAGCCTTTTAGTAATGTGTTGGAATAGGCTCAACCCTTCCACTTCTATATTTAGCACTTCTTGTTTGCTATAAGCTTTGTTTTTTTGCTGGATCTCTCCAATCATTTCTTCACCATATATTTTCCCTTGCTTGTCTTTTTGAAGTAATTTACTCCAGAATTTTGTATAAAAAATCCTATTTTGACATGGGAATCCTTCTGTGGTTTCATTTACTTCTACATCCTACTTCATGATCCATGGAATGGAGAATTCGATAAAAAAATACATAGTTTCTATGCCATTAAAGAATATATTTTCTTTTTGGAAGGCTATAACCTTGGGCGATATATCTGTAACGACTCGACCGATTATTTTGAGAATTAGCATCTCGTTCGGCGGCTTAAGGTCTCAAGTAGCTTTGTATTTTGTGTTACGACTTATGTGTGTGGTCGAGTTCGGGTTTCGGACGATTCGGGATCAATTTGGAAGAAGGATTCTTGTTTTAGAAGCTTTAGTGCTAGGAGTTGACCGGAGTTTGACTTTTGTGTAAACGACTCCGGAATTGGGTTTTGATGGTTCCAATAACTTTGTATGGTGATTTGCACTTAGGCATGCGTTTGGATTTGATTTGGAGGTCCGTAGAATAATTTGAAGCATTTTGGATAAAATGTGGAAAGTTTAAGTTTTGGAACGTGGAGAGGTTTGACCGATGGTTGGCTTTGTTAATATCGGGTTAAAATTTTGATTTTGGGAGTTTTTATAGCTCATTTGTGTCATTTGGAACTTGCATGCAAAATTTAACGTCATTCCAAGTTGATTTGATATGATTCAACGCGAGTTGTAGAATTGAATGTTCATAAGTTCATTAAGTTCGATTTGAGGTGTGATTCGTAATTTCGACATTATCTGATATAATTTGAGGCCTTGACTAGGCATGGGTTGTGTTACAGGACTTGCTGGTATGTTCGGATGAGGTCCTAGGTGGCTTGGTTGAGTTTCAGATAGGTTCAGGTTATGTTGCGCTTGTTTTTATTAGTTCGACGTCATTTCTTCAATAATAAATGGTATTACGTTAATCAAATTATCTCCAAATTCATAGTTTATTGAATCATCAGATCCGTATTGTAATTACGAAATCATAGCAAAAAGAAACGTCGAATTCGGACATTGTATGAGAGAGTTATGCTCATTTCCGTGTTGGGGAGATTGCTGGTTTCTGGTGTGGTCGCAATTGCGAACATTTTTTCGCAGTTGCGACATTTTCCAGACATGTTCTTGTTCGCAATTGCGAAGGCTTCTTCGCTTTTGCGAGGGTTCGCAATTATGAATCCTGGATCGCAAATGCAACAACTGCAACTTATTTTCAACTGTGTAATTCCGATTTTTACTTCATTTTGTGATATTTTTAAACCCTAGGTCCGAGAGTGGGTGATTTTGTGAGAGAATTTCATCTACAATCTTTGGCTAAGTTTTTCCCTTGTTCAATTTCTATGTATACTTCAAGATTTTATTTGAGTTTTAACATCAAAATGGTGAGAATCAAAGTGAAACAATTGGGATATTTGTAAAAAGTTTCAAAAATGAATAATGAGGATTTGGAGGTCGATTCGTCATCAGAATTTTTAAATTTTATATGGTTAAACTCGTATCGGAATGGGTGTTCCGGTTTTGTGAATTTTATCGGGTTCCGAAGTACGGTCCCGGGGGTTGACTTTTTAGTTTTGTTAAAGATTGAAACTTTATTCGAAATTGTTTCCTATGAGTTTCATTTATGAATTGAAGTTATTTTGACTAGATTTGAGTCGTTCGGAGGTTGTTTCAATTGAGTAGGTCATTTTAGAGTAACAAACTATCTTTTTTGAGGTAAGTATCTTGCCTAACTTTGTGTGGGGGAAATACTCCTTAGGATTTGAGTCTTTGGTGCTAATTGTGTCATGTGTAGTCTGTGTACGCGAGATGACGAGTACGTGCTCATGCTTAATTATGGATATTTTTCCATTTAGGGCTCTTAGGTTCTTATGTTCATTAGATATGAAGTTGTTTTGTTATGTTAAATTCCCTATCTACTAATTTCACCTTACGTGTCTTAATTGGAATTAATTGCTCCAAGTTTTACCCTTATTGCTGATTAAACTCTTATGTGCCTTAACTGAAGTTGTTGCTTCTTTTATTGCCATGATATATTTTCCGTAATTGTTTATCCTTGAATGAAGTTATTATTATCTTTTCCATAATCAACTTATCCTTAATTGAATTTGCTAAATCTCTTTCGTAATTGCTCCACCCTAAGTGAAGATTTGTTATCTCTTATCACTGTTGACTTACCCTTAATTGGAGTCATTGATTCAAGTTATCCCTCTTATCGTTGAATTGTACTTATATGGGATCATTGTTACACAGTATTTCTATGTTGTACAATTATATCTTGTTATGTCTTTCCTTCTGAGTTCATTCTTCCATATTTTTGTGTTATGGAGCTCCTGGGTAGATTTCTTGAATAATTCTTGTGTTATTGTCGTTGTTTTTGTGGTATTCAGTGTTGTGGCACGAGGTTTCTGTCGTGCTGATGTTATTGTGGAACGAGGTTTCCGTCGTGCGGTCGTTATTGTTGCATGGGGTTTCTGTCCTGTGGATGTTATTGTGGCACGAGGTTTCTGTCATACGGTTGTTATTGTGGCACGAGGTTTTTGTCGTGCAGTTGTTATTGTGAAATGATGTTTCTGTCATGCAGATGTTATTGTGGCACGAGATTTTTATCGTGCAGATTGTTATTGTGGCACGAGATTTCTGTCGTGCGGATGTTATTGGGGAACGAGGTTTCCGTCGTGCGGTCTTTATTGTTGCACGAGGTTTTTGTCGTGCGATTGTTATTATTTGCACGAGGTTTCTGTCGTGCCGTTGTGATTCATATTATGATTTGAGACTACGATGTGGTACCTCTGGAGGGCTCTGTTTTCATTTCCCCTTTTCTATGCACTTGTCTTTGATTGTTGTTTTTCCTTAGCATACAACGTGTTGCCCTATTTGCTCAGTTCTATGAAGCTAATCTTGTTGTGTTTGTCAGTACGTCCACTTCATTGCTGTCTTGTTTACACTATATATTTTGTGGTGATCATTTCTTATGTTCCATTCCTTATCTCCACTCTTAATTGTGGACTTGAATTGTGGTAGGACACCTGCATAAGCATACACATAGATGAATGGCCCATCTCGGTTCAAGGAGATTGAGTCTTGACGTTATTGACCATTACATATAATCTTGTCTACTTGCCTTATGTGTGAGAGTTGTTCTCTTGGCATGTCTGTCGTTCGTGCAGTTATGGATTGAAATATGGGCACAAGGTGCCAATTGATTAAGGTTCAAGAATTGGGACCCGGGAGTTGTGATTATGAGGTTTGGTACCACGTGGAAATACTTGAACAAATATGGTGTGAAAGTTGTTGTTCGTATTGAGTTGTTGCTGGTTTTTTTTTATTTGGTTTCACTGACTTAGACTGTGTTCAGTTTACTTTATAGCATTATTACCTAGTCGTTTCCTGTTAGATATTGTTGTTACTAGTGTATCATTGCAAGTATGGTTTTGTATTCCTTATCCTGCTTAGCTTTATGTTGATATTGTTCTCTGTTAGTTCACCTTCATACTTGTTCAGGTTATTTCGTCCAGTAGGTGTCTTGACTATCACTCATCACTACTTACCGAGGTTAGTCTTTATACTTTCTTAGTACTATTGTGGTGTATGCTTCTGCATATTTTTGTACACATCCAGGTGCCACAATTGTTGTTGATTATTAGCTGGCTGGTCGTACTTTAGAGGCTCAAGGTAAACCTGTCGTCGCGTTCGAAGGTGTAATGACCTGACCAGTCGTTTTGATCTCTAGCGCATCGTTCGACTGTTTGAAGCCATGAGTAGCTTCACTTCAGGTATTACGACTTGTACGTGTGGTCAGAATCAAATTTCGGGAAGTTCAGAGTTAATTTGGAAAGAAAATTCTAATTTTGGAAGCTTTAAGTTGGAAGAGTTGACTAAGGTTTGACTTTTGAGTAAACAACCTCAAAATCAGAATTTGAAGGTTCTAATAGGTTCGTATGATGATTTCGGACTTAGGCGTATGTTCGAGTAGAGTATCGGGTCGCCCGGGAGTATTTTGGCGCTTATCTTGGAATGTTGGCATTTTGAAGGTTTTAGAATTTCTAAGTTTTGTTTGAGGTGGATTTTGGTGTTATCGATGTCTGTTTGGGGTACCGAGCCTTAGAATAGTTTTGTATCTGGATTTATGACTTATGCGTAGGGATGTTCATTCGGATCGGATATCCGAAATCCGAACCGATCGATTCAATTTCTGATTTCAGATTGTGTTTATTAAAATTTTGGATTTCAAATCGGATTCCGATTGTATATTTTAATCTGATCCGATCCGAAATCCGAAATTATTAGGCAATGTATAAATACTACACTTTAATTTCGGATAGTCAGTACTTCCTTTACATTTTTCTCCAAGTTATTACCTTTACAACTGCTGGATTTAGCTATATTGGCACCATAATACTCTTATAATTGCATAAACATGATTTTTTCTTAATGCATTGCCTCTTTTACAAAGAAAATATACATATTAGTTTGCAATTTTGAGGCATAATAATACGATCCGAAATCCGATACGATCCAAACTTTAAAATCCGAATCTGATCCGATATAATTCGGATCAAATTCGGATTGCATTTTCTAGAATCCGAAATCTGAAATCCGAATCCAAAATGTTCTAAATCTGATCTGATCTGATCCGATTCGTGCACAGCCATACTTGTGCGTAAAGTTTGGCATCATCCTAGAATGTTTAAGCATGAATCAGACACGTTCATCGAAGTTTGGAAGTTTAAAGAAAGATTTCGATAGTAGATCGTAGTTTTGATGTTGTTTGGTGTAATTTGAGGCCTCAAGCAGGTTTGTGTCATGTATTGGGACTTGTTGGTATGGTTGGAGGGGGTCCCGGGGGCCTCGGGTGTGTTTCAGAGGTTCTACGGGTCATTTTGCCATGTTGAGCTACTGTTTTTTGAGGTTTAGTGTGGCCTTCTTCGTGTTAGCAAGGAAAGGGTCACATTCTCGAAGAGAAAAATGGGATAAAAAACTCTGTGAATCCCGTTTCCGGAGGAAGATACGTGTTCGCGAAGAAGAAATCTTTGCTGCATAAGGCTAACTTTGGAAGCATATATCATGTAATATATAAGGAATTTGGAGACGATCCAAAAACAAAAGTTGTATCCCTTGGTGTCTAGTTTTCAGAAAGATAAATCATGTGTCATTTGGAGATTTATACAAAATGTTCTGACCATACTATAGGTTGTATGGAAGAGTTGGGCAACTTATCGCGATTGGTTTCCGCGATCGCGAAGGGCAATTTTGAGTTGAGAAAAGTTGTGCTTCGTGATCGCAAAGCATTTTCCACAATCGCGACGGGTTAATAGCTAGGCAAAATCTATATTTCTGGAGTTTGGCTCATTTTCACCTCATTCTTTCCATGGGAGCCGACTTTGGGGCGATTTGGAGTGCCATTTTCATCATCAAACTCTAGGTAAGTAATTTCTGCACCTTGTGAGTTAAATACATGGTTTATATTGA
This sequence comes from Nicotiana undulata, assembly GCA_005239495.1. NCBI lineage: Eukaryota > Viridiplantae > Streptophyta > Magnoliopsida > Solanales > Solanaceae > Nicotiana > Nicotiana undulata. Next base: position 32,742 of record ML282798.1, on the reverse strand, counting down.
TTAAAATATTAATATTTATGGAAATTATGGAATTTTAAGAGAAAAACATAGAAATTGGTATTTTTGAAATTTGACCACGAAATTGGACATGGAATTTGAAATAAATAATATATTTGAGTTCGTGGTGTTTTGGGTAAAGTTTATCTTCAAACATTTTTAGAATCCGGGCACCTGGGCCCGAGGGTTGACTTTATTGACTTTTCGAGCGGAGTTGGGAATTGTTATGAATCGATTTATTATGAGTATTTGAGTGTATTTTGATTGGTTTGCTCATTGTTTGACTAGTTTTTGTGCGACGGGCATCGGTTTGAGGTGTTAGAGTTGTGTTCGAGTCGGTTATGGAACTTCAGAGCAAGGTAAGTCTTTTGTCTAACCTTGTGAGAGGGAAACTACCCCTAGGTGATATTTATTGTTATGTGCAACTAGTTGTGGGTGCTACGTACGCACGGCGAGAGTCCGTACATGGTTAAAACATGTTTTTGTCCGGGTAGACTTAGGACCTTATCATGTAATATTTGAATTATTTGAACTCATTCAGCTAGCTTAATTAATTGAAGTTATAATTGAAGTTAATTTAGAAATAAATATATGTACACTAGGCCAAGCCTTAACACTTTGAGTTGTGGGCGAGTTATTTGAGAAATGATAAAGATTATATTCATTTTATGCCTATGTGCTATATGTAAATATGTGTCTCGTAATTCGGTAACTTTCTTCCTTTTCTTGTGGATATATATGCATTTATGGTTCGTGTTGCTCGACCCTCAGTAGTGTACATATTATTCTGGATCGGGCCGAACGACCTCGGCAGAATCATGCGGTATATATTGCTAGTAGTCCAAATATTCACGAGATAAACCTTCCACTGATGCCCGGCACTTTTATGGTATTCCTTATTTATCTAATATTGACATTTGGCATTATCTGAGGTATTAAGGTAGGATACAAGATCGAGAAATTTATGCTTTAAAAGAAATAATTGGAACATTATGAAATTTCAGACTTACTCCTTTGTTGATATGCACTTCATATCTGTTATAAATTATCATATTATTTTATTGGACCTCTAGTAGGTGTCGATGTCAACCCCAGTCACTACTTCTATGAGGTTAGGTGATCAAGGCCCACCTATACCACTATTAAGTAGCAAGGCGAGGTTGAAGCAGCTTTTACCCGACACGGTCGGGATCGATATCCACAGGGAGTTATGCAATGGGAGATGAGTTTCTACTTGATTTAGTGGTGTTTCTTGCTTTTAATTGCTCTTCTAAACATGGTTGGTTTTGTATCTATACTAAGTTTAGTTCTAGAGATTACTATTGTCAAACTAACTATAATGTTTTTGTGGGATTTTTATCAAATGATTAAAGGCACCAGGGTTGCAACTTAATCCTAGGTGAGTATTTAACGGAGTCTAAAATCTAGGATAGACTTGTGAAATATGGGCAAATGACATAACCTCATACTAAACTACTCGCCCAATACCTATCGGTAATTTGGGTGACTTTGCCCGAATTGGCTTTCTCAAGCCCAATTAGGTGTTTCAACAAATCAAATGAAATGGCTCAAGTCTGGTATCACTATCTCTGATTTCTACCCTTTAATTGGGGCTATCAATCTCTTGAGTTCACCTCAATACCTTGTTAGCCTATTACCTAGACTTGGGTCATCTCTCTCGAGAATAACCCTAGTAAAAAAAGCATGAATTAGTGTTTGCAACCACTAATTTCGTGAATTAAGCATGAAATAGACTAAAAGTCACACACCCAATCACAAATTCATCCTAAAATAGAAGACCCATTAGTTACCCACACTAGGGTTGGGTCACAACCCTAGGTTGAGGGTCTAGCTAATCATTTTCATGGAAGAAACTAAGATAGAAGATGAAATTGAAGCCATAAAAGTTGATTACAACGATAAAATCTAAGAAGTATGGTAGAATCTAAGCTAAAATTACTCAAAACGGAATAAAAGCACTATTCACGAGCTCACTACAATGTCTGATGACCTAAAAATGACAAAAAGTTGTATTTATACAAGGCTGAAAATACTGGACAAAATTGCCCCTGCGGAGATTTCGCTTCCAGCGGAATAATAGACGCCCCAACGGAACAACTTTCGTTGCAGCGGAATAATAAGCACTACAGCGCTTTGGGATTTGAGACTTCTCTGGATCTTCATTCCGCTCCCAGCGGAAAACTGGAGCACTATAGCGGATCATGAAAGGGCTCATGCAGAATTTCACCGCTGACCGCGCTAGTGTGCAGGACCCATATTGGCATCTCTCTGATCTTTGAATTCCAGTCCCATCGGATAATTGAATGCTGCAGTAGAATTATGGCATGGACAACGACTTAGAATGGTCTCAAAATCCAACTCTCTGAAGTTTGTACCGGGGCAACGAGGAGAATTACGCTGCAGCAGAGTGGCTTCCGCTGCAGCGGAATAGTGGCGCTCTGAGCGCTTTCACTGGGTTTCTGGGCAGTGCAAGTTTTGCTCCTGTTTGAGTTATCTTTAGTCAATATCTTCAATTTAACTCAAATCCTGCAATTTAAACACCTTGCATTAATTTCTGGAGTATCTTAATGCAATTTTGCTTCAAAACCTAAGAAAACGAGAGTAAATAATAGGTACAAATCCCTAGTTATCAACTCCCCCAAACTTAAGTCTTTTCTTATCCTCAAGCAAACAAGATAACTCCCACCTCAGTAAACAAAAGAAAAAGTATTTCAGTTGTGCAAATGTGACTTCATCAAGCTTCAATTGGGACTAACAATTACCCTCAACACAAATGCATTATTGACAATGTCATGCAATGACTTTCTTAGTTCACTAGGTCTAATGTGACACCAAAGGTTCAAGAGTTGACTCAATTCATCAAAGAGCTCCTCTCTTTCACCTAAATCACTGTGGATCCTAGACTCTTTCTCCTCTCCTCTCCATGAGCTCATCTTACCATATAGAATGTTCTCTCAGAATTGGGGTCATGAAGAGGTGCGCTCTTCACTCTCAAAAGAATTCCACAAGTCCGGCTTTAAGTACCATAGGCTTGCCCCTCGTGTAAACCACCACTAATGTAAGCTCACTCAACTTGAGATCCTATAGGGCTTTAACAGGATGTAATGAAGGCTTTTTGGATCAAATTTGGACATGATGAACTACGCTAGAACATATCTCCTTAAGCACTCCATTTTCACATTTTGGCTCATGTTTTTATTGACTCTTTGAGTCATTTTCTCTTCCTTGGGGAACTTAGAGAGACTCATTGTCGCTCTTTATTTAACTTGAGGCTCACTTTTCTCCTTTTTTTCATCATTCCAAGCCTTTTTAACTTTGTTTTATTGAATCCTATCAACCTTTTCTTTTCTTTTTGATTTGTTTTACTTTTCAACCTTTTATTGGCCTTTCCTTTAACGACAATTCCTTACATCACTTTGGATTTCCTCGTCTCTCCCCCAAACTTATGATTTTGGTTATTATTCATCATGAGTGCTCAAGGAAAGAATGGGTGCCAAGAGAGGGTCATTAGAGAACGGATGAAGGTTTGTAATGTGGTTTTTTTTAATAAATAGGCTTAGGCTCAAAAGGGGTTGACTAAGGATATTATCATGGTAGGATATGGAAGTCTTTAATTTCAAGAGGGAATCAAGGAGAGCCTATGATCATTTCACAAGTCGAGCTAACTTAAGATTTCGCCTGGAAAAATACTTGGGGCAAGTTCTACACTTTCAGGCACGGCACTCGGGATATGCAATTCAAACCGCACCTATCAAACCTCAGGATTGTTAAAGAGCATAGAGTCGAGGTCCCACAACAACCTTGGTTTAGATTGAAGACTCACATATGGCTATAAACACCACCTGACGACAGTTTTAGTCAACTCAAGACTCTAAGGGTCACAATTAGAACTAGACTCGTTTGTAACTCGTCTCTAACCATGAGGTCAAAGGTGAGTATGCTGGTGCCAAGTGAAGCTTATTCGAGTCACAATTATTCAATACTACCAAAACAAAGGAAACAAAAGCAAAATGAAAAACGAAATCAATCCCTTAAGAAGGTCGTCACACCGTCCGTCGTAGGGAAGAGACACCCGGTTCACACAACTTCCACCCTTGGAAAATACCGTGGCCTTAAGAAAACCAGGGGCTTATTGATAACGAAAAGGAAAAGGAGAAGATATAAATTCAAAAAAAAGCTACTAAACGAAATAAGAAGTTACACTATAAATGGAAAAACTAAAGAAGTTATAAAGTAAAAATACGAAAAGTAGAAATGAATATGTACAATAGGGGATTAAGACGGATATACATCAAAATGCGAATGAATATATACATAAGAAAGGAAACTAAATATATACATGCCAAAGGTAAAACAAATTAAAAGTACATAAATACAAATAAAGAAAAGAAAAATAGTATCAGAAGTTATTACAGCCCAGAATATGTCAAATTGTCTGAATCACCAAATAGAGGCCACCCCCTCCAATAATAATTAGCATTGTCTTCAATGCTAAATTACCGAAAATATAGAAAAGGGAAAGGGGTCCCTATGATGCCTTAGTATGCATGGGGTCTGGGTCAGCTGTAGAAGAAGGCATAGTGGCAGTGGCTGGAGCAGGGTCCTGCAGTTGTGAGGAGGTCTCTCCCTCTGGATCCTCAAGCTGGATGTCCATGTCATCAGTCCGTGGGATGACCCCTCTGCGAACTGGGGCTGAGGTAATCTCCTACTCCTGATCAGTAGGTGCAGGCTCTCCTATCAACAAATCAAGGGGGATGTCCCCCGCCGCTGTGAGCTTTGCGACCTCCTTCTTCAAATCATCTTGAGTCTTCTGCATCTCCACCTGAACCTTCTTCATGTCGTCCTGACTCCTCTTCATTTTCCTCAAAGACTTGCCCCAAGAATGAATCTCCTTCCCATGCTTGTCCAGAGTCTCCATAATCTTCTTCTGGTTATCAACCAGGCTCCTCAATGTCTCCTCCAGTAATAGAGGCAGCTAAATCTGTGTTGGAGCTTATTGAGCTGCAACAGTAGTAGAAAGATCAGTGAGCTTAGAAGAAGCTACCTGCAGCCAGTTATTGATACCAGCTAGAGTCTGAGACACCCTCAAAGCAGTCTGAGGGTATGTGGAAGATGTAGGCACTGAGGCTGGAATGGAAATGGAAGGACCCGAGGAAGAATCGGGGATGGCAGCAATAATGGGCCCCTCAGCAAAAGTGGAACCCTTGACAGCAGCGAACGACTCAGTAATAGTAGAAGAGCCAGGGGCAGTAGAGGTGGTGGCTTTGCCTTTGGCTTTGGGGTTGTCGGGACCTTTCAAACTGTACTATGAGAAAGCGGATTTTGGCCCACCGTAACATCAAAGTCCCTTCCCTCAACTTCCATGTCCTTAAAGTACATGGTGAGGAAGTTGGGAAAGGGATAAGATCTCTCATTCTTCTGTACTATCCGATCAATCGCCCTAGCCATGATATTCCCGACACTGATTGGGATGCCATCCATAATCGCTCTCACAATAAAGGCATGTGAGATGGGCATGTCACTGTGATGAAGGATGGGATCTATCCGACTGCAAACAAAGGTCGCCCAACCCTTAGCCTCGAAGCTGAGTGTGTTCCTGTAAATAATGGCCCCTGGAGCCAACCAAGCTGGAGTAGTGCCCAGGATAGCAATAACAGTAGCCAACCAAGTACGAGCCAAATCTCCCAAATCCACCTTCTCCTGGTAGCGAGTCTCATCTTCATTAGAAAAGCCAACATAGTCGTTGAGTGCACTACCACTGTACAAGATCTTCCTGTTCCGAACATGGGTAGGAAATGTGCCCCTTTTTGTGTGGGCTACATTGGCATAAAACTCCTTCACAACATATTCATTTGCATCCTCAACCTTGCTAGTGAAGAACTTCCACCCCGCCCTTTCCTCAAATTGCTTTTTTACATTTGGGTTGTGAGGTAGAAGATCCCTATCAATGAAAGTCCTCTTCGGAACAAGTGACCTCTAGGGCCACCGCTCTCTGAATTCGTGGTAGGCCGGTTCAAAGACAAACCGACCCCTCCACGCTGATGGATTTCTGGTCCGGAGAAGTCCCACAACCTGTACTTGGGTGTCACCACCCCTGCCATCATTAGGTGTATCATCAAAACTGTCATGGTCGATAGAAGCAGGTTCGGTGGACTGAGCTGTTGCACCAGTGTCCTGAGGGGGTGAGGAGTCGTTGGAAAGACCCAGGCTGTCAGAAGAATCTGAGCTAGTAGGCTCATTGACAAACCTCCTAGGTTGGTACAAGGCCTCTGCTAAAGCTGCACCACTGTTCCCCTCTGAATCCTTCGGGGAGGGGAAATATACTATGGTGTCCGAAGGGTCGGGAGTTGGCCTTCTTTGTGTTTTCTTCTTGCCAATAGCCCTAGTCAGGCCTAGGGGGGCTGCCTGTTGTTTACCTTTGCCCCAACCCCTAGAAGAATCACCCCTTCCCGGTTGCTTGTCTTCTTCACCTCGTGATCTAACCATTTTCTACAAACATGTCAATGAAGGTTGCTAAAACATGGTATATAAGTACCCAATGAAATCACAGACATAAGCGTTGTGGAGAACAAAACAGTGCCCAAAAAGACTTCCGCTGTCAGCGAAAAATTGACCGCTGCAACGGAAGGAGGGGAATCAGACTACCCCTACTCTCTAAAGTTGCAAAGCGCTCCCAGCGAAAAAGTGTCCGCTGTAGCGAAATGCCACCGCTGTCAGCAAATGTTTGGCCGCTGCAACGGAATTTAACAGGTAAAAATATTGGCCTCAAAAGATTCTGCTGTTAGCGGATTTTTTGTCCGCTGCAGCAGAATTCAAAAGAAACGCGCACTGACAGTAGGTTTCAAAATTAGGGTTTTGCCAATTTCAAAAATTTGACTTGAAATACATGGAATAACAACCCTATATCCCCTTAAGCAACAAGAAATCACTACCACACAGATTATAACTCATTGGTGAATCATGTTCAAGCATTAGGGCTTTAATAACTACACTTCTAGAAACGAAAACTATGAAGAACACACAAAAAGTTAAAAATCTAAAACTAAAATCAAACAATATGAACATACCACTATTAGATGAAGATGTAGAATGTTAAGTTATGAGAATTTTGAAGCGCAGATGTACAGTGCAGGGGTTGTGAACAGTAAAAATTATCTATGAGAAGCAAATGGGTGAAAAGGGTAAAAGAATGGGGACCCTTTATATTTATACTTGAAAAACTGGGAGGCCCACTGACTTACCAAGCGTAATTTTACCACTGACCGCGCTTTTTATCATTCTTCAGAGCTGGGCCTGGAAGTTCACCGTGGTAGTGGAATTTTGACGCTACAACATAAATACACCGCTGTCAGCGGATTTTTGTTCACTGCAACAGAATGAATATTCAGAGAGTCTGCATCTGGGCTCATTCTTACCGCGTCCGCGGAATATTTACGTAGCAGCGGTTTTGTGACAGCTGACCGCGGAATAGTGACCGCTGCAACACTTTTGAACAGTTAGCCCCCTTTTTCCAGACTTTGTTCCTGCAGTACATCTACCAAATCCTACACCAACTTCACAAACAAGTTAGTTCAAGAAAAATCTACTCTAACAAAAAGAAACAAAAAAAAGAAAAGAAAAAAAAACACTTCGGTTGCCTCCCAAGAAGCGCCTGATTTAACGTCGCGGCACAACGCAAGTTACCATGATCAAGTGAATTTCAACAAAGCCACCACATGTCTATCTTCAAATTTCCCCAAGTAGTGTTTGACCTGATGCCCATTCACACGAAAAATTTCACCATTCTTGTTCTTTGGATCAAGGGAACCAAAGGGTGTAACCAACACCACCTCGAATGGGCCACTCCACTTTGATTTGAGTTTTCTCGGAAAGAGACGAAACCTTGAGTTGAAAAGCAATAACAAGTCTCCCACTTTGAATTCCTGGTCCTTAGCATACTTATCATGCAAATACTTCATTATCTCCTTTTACAAAGAAGAGCTTGCATATGCATGGAATCTAAACTCATCAAGCTCATTAAGGTGATCAACACGAAGATTTGCAGCAGTGTCCCAATCCAAGTTCAACTTCTTCAAAGCCCAAAGTGCCTTGTGCTCCAACTCCATTGGTAGGTGACATGCTTTACCATACACCAACTGGTACGGGGACATACCGATTGGGGTTTTGAAGGCAGTCCTATACGCCCAAAGTGCATCATCAAGCTTTCTAGACGAATCGGTCCTATTTGCATTCACGCTCTTGGACAAAATGTTCTTCATTTCCCGATTTGAAACTTCAACCTGTCCACTAGCTTGAGGATGGTAAGGAGTGGACACTTTGTGATTTAACCCATACTTGGAAAGCAACGAATCAAAAGCCCGATTACAAAAATTAGATCCCCTATCACTTATGATAGCCCGAGGGGTCCCAAATCGTGTGAAAATGTTCTTCTTGAGAAAACCAACTACACTACGAGATTCATTATTGGGAAAAGCCACGGCCTCAACCCATTTTGAGAAATAATCCACCGCCACAAAAATGTAGGTATTACCACACGAGCTGACAAAAAGGCCCATGAAATCAATGCCCCACACATCAAATATATCAACCTCAAGGATCACTGTGAGGGGCATTTCATCCTTCTTTGATATGCCGCCTGCTCTTTGACATTAGTCACACCTCTTTACCAATTCACTTTCATTTTTGTACAAAGTAGGCCGATAAAATCCGCAACTTAGAACTTTTGAAGTTGTCCTTGCTCCACCGTGATGAAAACCGTAGGGCGAAGAGTGGCAAGAATCAAGAATGGACATTTGCTCTTCCTCGGGGACACATCGCCGAATGTGTCACGCCCCAACCCTGGGGGATGCGACCGGCGCTTAACCGAGTGAACCCAGTCAAGAAAGCCTGGTTATCCTTTCCTACCCGACTCATTTACTCCCCGAGATTATGGCACGACATCATTTACTGAGTTAGCAGGAGACAAATCAAAAGCATATATACATGATATTAGCCCATTCTTGCTTATGTACCGATACCAACATTTGGGTCTCCCAATTACATACATACTGATTACCATATTTAAGAGATGGGATTTCAGTTATGAGTTAACCCAAAAAACTACCCAAAACATACATGACCCACATGAGTGTCTATGGAGCCTCTAAAAGTAAGGAAGATAAACATAGTCCTGCCGGCAACAAGGCCCCGGCTATACCTCAAAATAGAACAACATGTACAAAAGAGAACAATATATATATCTACACACGGCCCCGGAAGGATATGGGGCTCACCAAGACTGCTAAAAGGAGGAGGAGAGGGCACCACTATCGACGTTCGGCGCTACCAGCTACAGAGCCACCTACATCCATAAGACGATGTAGCGCCCCCGGCAAAAGGGATGTTAGTACCATTGAATAGTACTTGTATGTATGAACAAACTCTACTCTAGATAGAATAAACATCGAAAATGTAATAATACAATTAGAGACATCAAATAACAATCCACAGAATAGGGGAAACACAACCAAAAGTCACCATGTTTTTTATCCCGTTTTGCCATCTTTTGGATAGTAGTTCTTTAAAGACAAGTGCCACAATTTTAATATACCACCATGTCATTCTCACGCGGAGTCCGGTCTTTGCCCGGCCGGCTAGGCCATCCCAAGTGAGACATTACAACATCATAGTTTCATAATCACCACCGTGACGTTATCTCACGGAGTCCGGTCTTGGCCCGACCGGCTAAGCCATCTCAAGCGAGACATTACCAACATCATAATTTCGATGCGATTACCACCATGTGTACAACATGGAGTCCGATCTCAGCCTGATCGGCTAAGCTATCATCACTATGGGACAACCACATCAATTTAATCCTTTAGTTCACATCTCTTCTCATCATTTATTGTATAGCTCTTGGCACTTGGGCATATTTAACCCTTTTATGTTACATTCCTCTCTTCAACCATATCACAAACTCATCTTTCCCATTATCTAAAACTATCACATAAGAGGGGTCGTACACATAGCAAAAGAAAGAACATGTTAATCATAATTTATACTTTCAAATATCATAACGGCATCGTAGGAACATAGAATTGTAAAGACCCGTAAAATTTCAAGTTTAAAAACAATGCACGAATAGGTCCCCATGTGGTTATAACTGTAGAAATTCTTAAAATGGACCATTGTGGAGTACAAAGTACCCCGGAACTTAAAAGATAATTTTTTTCCAGAATTGCACAGATCTGCGGCCCACTATGTGATCGCAGATCAGGTATGCAGACGGCATAGTGGTTGCATACTTGGACAGCCTGCTGTCCAATTTGAAGTCAACTATGCGGCCCAAGATGCAATCACATTTTGGGAATGCGGACTGCATAGCTGTCGCATCCTTGCACCTCCATTTTTGTGGAGGAGGTTATGCGACGCACTATGCGATCGCATAACAGGTATGCAGACCGCATAGTGGTCGCATACCTGGGCAGCCTGTTTTCCTTTTTGTCTCAGTGGAGGGCCATTTATGCGAAAGTAATGCAGTCCGCATAGCAGGAATGCGATCACATTCCTGACCGCACTTCCTGCTTCGGGGCTTTTTAATTTCTAATTTTACACCTGACCCCTAGTCTAATAAAACACCTGCCCTTTTCATTTTAATGGGTATCTGAACAAAAATAGAGAGAAGGGAGAGTGGGTTTAGTAGAGAAAGTCTTCTTCGTCATCAAATTGGTCCATCATCTGTACTCAGGCTCGGAAATTATCGAGTAATCTTCATCTTCTTCACCATAAGAGGTAAGTACCCACTCCATTTCCATTTAATTATCAGGTTTTGGTTAAAAATGGAACACACATGAATTGGTTGTGAAGATAAAAGATAAGACTTGCATGATTGTTCATGATTTGTCCTAATTTAGCAAATGAGTGTAAGTTAGAGTAACCTTCCACTAAAAAGGGGATTAAGTAATCAAAGGGATCGCATAGTGTTTGATAAAATGCCCAAATGAGTTCAAGATTTCTAATTCTAAGTCTAAACATGGCATCTTGTAAATTAGATTGGAGGCGATAGAAGGTCCGGTGGGTTGAGAATAGATATTAAAGGGGGAATTTCGACGCGAGGTATGTATGGCTAACTTTAATATTTGTAGAGTCGCCTTGTTAGTGTCCGAGCATTCGGTATGAGTTCCTGGCTTATGCATATGTGAATTGGTTGTTCTAATGTGTTGAGACGCGAGATTCTATTATCTGATTGTCGTAGTTGATTTCTATGCCACCATGCTATATGAGATTGTGAAAAGAGGGATTTCTTGTATTTACTCTATCATGTGCAAAGCTTGATAAATGGTGAATATATTGGTATGAAAGGATTTACCCCCAAACGAAAGAAATGATAACGAATCCAATTGTTGAATGCATCTAAGTGCTAAATGCTGTGTAGTAAATAATGGAAAGGAAATGTGGATTTAACTAATTGAGTTATATGTTGATGGCATACCGCATTTGACTCACTGTTTGGTAAAGATTATTGTGAACACATGATTGTTTGGTTGTTATGAAATTATACTCTTGATGATATGACGCCTTGTGATTGAATTGTGGGTTGTTATTGTTGCTATGAAATGTTATTGTACGGTGGGATCGGGTTGCGCGCCACAACATGAGGAATAAGGTTGATATGTGAGAAGTAATAAGGGTGGAATATGATTGTACGGTGGGATCAGGTTGCGCGGTGCAACAGAATGTAATAAGGCTGAAATGTGATTGTCCGGTGAGATCGGGCTGCGTGCCGCAACAGGAAGTAATAAGGGTGGATTGTTAAGAAGGAATAAGGGTGGAATATGATTGTGTTGAAATAAGAATCTGTGAAACTCTCAATTGTGTTTGTTTCTATATCTTTATGCAGCAATTGTTTGGTTTCTCTGACTGTCTCCTATCTGTGCACTGTTTGATTCTACTTAGAGTGAAGTTTGTTTATACATACTAGTACTATTCAATGGTACTAACATCCTTTTTTCCGGGGGCGCTACATCTATTATATGGATGTAGGTGGTTCTATAGCAGGTAGCTCCGTCCGCCGATAATGGTGCCTTCCCTTCATCCCTTAAGCAGTTCTGGTGAGCCCCACTTCTTCTCGGGACCGTGTGTAGTCTATACCATCTTCTTTTGTATATGACGTTTCATTAAAGGTATGGTCGGGGCCTTGTTGCCGACAAGTTTATGTAAAAATCCTATTACTCTTAGAGGCTCCGTAGACACTGTATGGGTTGTATATATGTATTTTGGGCAATACCTGTGTTGGGTCGAAGTCCTGGTCCGTATTGGAAAAGTTGTATGTATTATATATGTTTTTGGATTATCAAATTTTGAAAGTTAAAAGAGGAAAATGAACTTATGTTGTAAATTGTACTTTGAATCTAAACTGGATAATTCATATGGAATAATGTATATTATAGACACGAGGTAACGCGTTGGGTAAGAAAGGCAAATCTAGGTATGCTTGACCGGAAATCATTCGGTTAGGCGCCGGTCTCGTCGCTCAGATTTTGGGGCGAGACAAACTTGGTATCAGAGCCTAAGGTTTTAAAAGTGTCCTAGGATGTCTCGGAGCCGTGTCTAGTAGAGCCATTCTTATCGGTGTGTTATCGACCACATCTATAATTAGGGGGCTGCATGGGCATTTAGGAAAGTACCCATTTATTGCTATTCTATATCGTGCGATGTGGTGAAAGGTGAGGTTGTCTATCTCTAACTCGTGCGATGTTCCAATTTTCAGTAAATGGCGCCCAAGAAGACAGCTCGACTCGGCCTAGAGGCCAATGCCACCCCAAGTGTGGCCATAAATTCCTTATCTGATGGTGTGGGTGAGAATGATTCCCCAACCATGAATCAGCCCGACTCTTCTGTTCCTGGCAAGACTATTCCAGTTCCTGCTCCAGCGGAGGGTGCTACGATCCCTCCCGCTGATATTCTTGATCCTCCTCCAGCCCCAGCTTTGGGTCCCGGTATTTTTGATGGGGACATCAGGGGAGCTATTCAGATGTTGACGCAGTTTGTGGCCTCTCAGGCTCATAGATCAAATATTTCCCCCGCACCCTCGAGTGAGCAAGGGAATTCTTCAGGTTCCAGAGTCAACCAATTTCTACGATTAGCCACTCCAGAGTACACTGGCACCGACCTAGAGGCCGATCCTCTGGACTTTATAGACGAGATGTACAAGACCCTTCGAGTTATGAGGGCTACTGAGACAGAGGGAGTTGAATTAGCTTCCTATCGTCTAAAGGGAGCGGCATATTCATGGTTCGAGATGTGGGAGAGCTCCCGTTGAGAGTGTAGCCCTCCGGCGAGGTGGGATGAGTTTGTGGATGCCTTTATGGGTCATTTATTGCCTGCCGAGACTATGGCAGCCCGTGCTACAGAGTTTGAGGTCCTTAAGAAGGGCAACATGAATGTGTAGGAGTACCATATGGAGTTCGTGCGTTTGTCCAAGTATGATATCCACATGATGCCGACTATGGAGGCCAGAGTTCATCGGTTTGTTTAGGACCTTGGTCCCTTGGTTATCAATGAGGCTGCTACAGCTGCTTTGCACTCAGATATGAACTATGGGAAGATTGTGGGATTTTCCTAGGCTACGAAGGCTCGAAAATTGAAGATAAGGATGGAGAGAGAGAGTAGCACTAGGGCCCGGTCAACGGGCAACCCTCGGAGTTTAGTTGGAGGTGTGAGATCAGTCCTTGGGAGAGGGTCATCAGGGCCATCTCAGTCCTATGCTCAGTCCTCAGCCAGTGCACCACCATCAGGGCACAGTTATCAGTAGGGAGGTCGCTTTGGACCGGGTTCAGATAGCAGGAAAAGTCGGGTCATTCAGGCGGGAGGTTCCAGCAACAGCGGAGGGCCTCATGCCCTAAGTGTGGGAGGTTTCATTCTGACCCTTGTAACCTTGATATACTGGTATGATATAGATGCGGAGTGAGGGGCCATGTTCAACGAGACTGTCGTGCACCCAGTCAGGACACAGGTAGGGGCATTGCTCAGCCATCCAGTTCATCAGCCGCTACGTCTTCAGCACGCCCTCCAGCACCAACAGGGCGTAGTGTAGCTAGGCGTAGAGCACGGGGTCAAGGGGGACCAAGTCGGTTCTATGCTTTGAGTGGTCGCCAGAGTGCTGAGGTTTCTCCAGATGTTGTCATAGGTATTCTGACTGTTCAAACACATGATGTTTATGCTCTTATTGATCACGAATCTTTGTTGTCATATGTTACTCCATTTATTGCTTTGAGTTTTGGGATAGAACCCGAACAACTTCATGAGTCGTTCTCAGTGTTGACTCCGGTTGGTGATTCTATTACGACCGCGCGAGTCTATAGGAATTGTGTTGTCACGGTGTATGGTGGAGATACCACGACCGATCTTATTGAGCTAGGAATGGTAGATTTTGATGTTATCATGGGGATGGATTGGATCTACTCGTGCTTTGCTAAACTCGACTGCCAAACCCGAATTATGAGGCTCGAGTTTCCTAATGAACCAGTTATTGAATGGAAAGGGAATGATGTTGTGCTGAGGGGTAGGTTTATTTAATTTTCTTAAAGCCTCCAAGATGATCAGGAAGGGGTGCATCTATCATTTGGTCCGGGTTGCGGACACCACTTCAAAGGTGCCTGCTCCCGAGTCCGTGCCGGTTGTGATGAATTTCTTGAAGTATTTCCGGATGAGCTTCCAGGGATTCCACCAGATAGAGAGATCGATTTTGGGATTGATGTATTTCTAGATACACAACCAATATCTATTCCACCTTACAGGATGGCGCCAACAGAATTGATAGAGTTAAAAGAACAATTGAAAGATCTGTTAGAAAAGGGTTTCATTCAGCCAAGCGTGTCGCCTTGGGGCGCACCGGTTCTTTTTGTCAGAAAGAAGGATGGATCGCTTCGGATGTGTATTGATTATCGACAGCTCAACAAGGTCACCATAAAAAACAAATACCCATTGCCTCGGATAGATGATTTATTCGACCAATTGCAAGGTGCTAGGTTTTTCTCCAAGATTGACTTACAGTCCGGGTATCACCAGTTGAAAATCAGGGAGCGGGATATCCCTAAGACCGCCTTCAGTACTCTTTATGGGCACTTTGAAATTTTGGTAATGTCCTTTGGACTCATCAATGCCCCATAAACTTTTATGGATCTTTTGAATCGGGTTTTCAAATCGTTTCTTGACTTCTTCGTGATTGTCTTCATTGATGATATCCTTGTTTATTCGCGAATTCGGGAAGATCATGTTAATCACCTTAGGGTAGTTCTGCAGACTCTTCATCAGCACCAGTTGTATGCAAAGTTTTCAAAATGTGAGTTTTGGCTAGAATCAGTCACCTTTTTGGGCCATGTTGTTTCTAGGGAAGGGATTCAGGTTGATCCCCAAACGATTGCAGCGGTGAAGGATTGGCCTAGACCAACGACCCCGACAGAGATTCGCAGTTTCTTGGGTTTGGCCGGATATTATCAAAGATTTTTGGAGGGATTCTATACTCTTGCCTCCCCATTGACTAAGCTGACGCAGAAAGTAGTTAAGTTTCAGTGGTCCGATGCTTGTGAAAAGAGTTTTCAGGAATTGAAGTTGAGATTGACTTCGGCACCAGTGTTGACCTTGCTAGAAGGTTTAGAGGGGTTTGTGGTTTATTGTGATGCTTCGAGGGTTGGTTTGGGGTGTGTGTTGATGCAATGTGGTAAGGTAATAGCGTATGCTTCCAGACAGCTCAAGAATCACGAGAAGAATTATCTGACGCATGATTTGGAGCTCGCAGCGGTTGTGTTTGCATTGAAAATCTGGCGGCATTATCTTTATGGAGTCCATGTGGACGTGTTCACAGACCACAAGAGTCTTCAGTATTTATTCAAACAGAAGGAGTTGAACTTAAGGCAGCGGAGTTGGTTAGAATTGCTCAAAGATTATGATATGAATATTTTGTACCATCTAGGAAAGGCGAATGTGGTAGCCGACGCTCTTAGTCGGAAATCCATGGGTAGCTTGGCACATTTGGAAGAAGGTTAGAGGCCTTTGGCTCGGGAGGTTTATCAGTTGGCCAGTCTAGGGGTCTGTCTTTCAGCCTCAGATGAGGGGAATGTCGTGGTGCGTAATGGAGCGGAGTCTTCTCTTGTAGCGGAAGTCAAGGGAAAGCAATTCAGGGATTCAGCTTTGGCACAGTTGAGGGAAGCAATTTTGAATCACAAGACTTCCGTATTTTCACTCGGCAATAATGACGGTGTTTTGCGGTGCCAAGGGAGGCAATGTGTTCCAGATGTGGATAACCTTCGGGAGAGAGTTATGGCAGAGGCTCACAGATCTTGGTATTCTATACATCCAGGTTCTACGAAAATGTATCGCGATCTCAAAGAGATTTCTGGTGGAATGGTATGAAGAGATGTGTGGCGGACTTTATGGCTAGGTGTCCTAATTTTCAGCAAGTGAAGGTCGAGCATCAGAGTCCCGGTGGGTTGACGCAGCTTATGGAAATACCAATGTGGAAATGGGAGATGATCAATATGGACTTCGTGGTAGGGTTAGCTCGCACTCAGCACAAGTTCGACTCAATTTGGGTAATAGTGGATCGACTCACGAAGTCGGCGCATATCTTGCCAGTCAAGTCCACCGACACTGCAGAATAGTACGCTCAGTTGTATATCAAAGAAATAGTCAGACTCCATGGCACTCCAGTTTCTATTATCTCGGATCGAGGGGCCCAGTTCACAGCTAACTTTTGGAGGAAATTTCAGCAAGGTTTGGGTACTCAGGTAAATCTCAGCACAGCTTTCCACCCACAAACGAACGTTCAAGCGGAGCGGACTATTCAGACGCTTTAAGATATGTTGCGGGCTTGTGTTTTAGATTTCAAGGGTAGCAGGGATGATCACTTGCCGCTTATAGAATGTGCATACATCAACAACTTTCATGCCAGTATTCAGATGTCCCCATTTGAGGCATTGTATGGAAGGAGGTGTAGGTATCCGATTAGATGTTTTGAGGTAGGTGAGGTGGAATTGTAAGGACCGGATCTTGTGCACCAAGCTATGAAAAACGTTAGAGTCATTCAGGAGAGGATGGAAACTGCTCAGAGTCGTCAGAAATCCTATGCGGACGTTCGTCGTGGAGATTTGGAGTTTCAAGTAGACGATTGGGTATTCTTAAAGGTATCTCCCATGAAGGGAGTAATGCGGTTTGGGAAAAAAGGGAAATTGATCCCAAGGTATGTTGGACCATATCAGATCGCTCAAAGGATAGGGCAGGTAGCGTATAGGATGGGATTGCCCCCTAAAATGTCATTAGTGCATCCAGTGTTTCATGTGTCCATGCTAAAGAAGGTAATTGGAGATCCATCTGCCATCACGCCAGTTGAGACCATTGAAATTAGTGAAGAATTGTCATATGAAGAGGTTCCGGTTTCTATTCTTGATAGGCAAGTCCGTAGATTGAGAACCAAAGAGATTGCTTCTGTTAAAGTGTTATGGCGAAGTCAACAGGTCGAGGAAGCCACGTGGGAAGCGGAAAATTAAATGAAAGAGAAATATCCCCATTTGTTTGAATAAGTCTAGTAGTGGTCGTGAGAACTGCCATCTCTAAACAATTACACCTTTGTGTCTAATTTTGTGCAAGAACACTCCACTCTCGTAATTTCCTTACTATTGTGACTTCTCAATTTTGTGCCACCTTTGTGTATATTGTGGAATAGTTAAATTATGTGCAACTCATGTGATAGTTGAATGATATGCAAGTTTGTGGCATTAACTGAATTATGTATAGCATGTTGAGGTAATTAAATTATATACAATTTGATGAGGTAACCGAATTATGTGCAAGTTGTTGGAGTAGTTGAAAATGTGTGAAATTGGTTAACAATGTGTTTCGGGGGCTCTCTGACAGGTAGATAGGCCTAATTACAAAGGAAACTCTGGCAAAAGTTTCAGAAAATATCGGAGTTAGTGAAAATTGGGGGTTAGCATATTGTGTTGTCAGAATGATTCCTCGATCCTCATTCAAGGACGAATGATTTTAAGTGGGGCAGGATGTAAAGACCCGTAAAATTTCAAGTTTAAAAAAAATGCCCCAATAGGTCCCCATGTGGTTATAACTGTAGAAATTCTTATAACGGACCCTTGTGGAGTAAAAAGTACCCCGGAACTTAAAAGATAAAAAATTTCCAGAATTGCGTAGATCTGCGGTCCACTATTCAATCGCAGATCAGGTATGCGGCCCAAGATGCTATCGCATTTTGGGAATGCGGACCGCATAGCTGTCGCATCCTTGCACCTCCATTTTTGCGGAGGAGGTTATGGGACGCACTATGCGATTGCATAACAGGTATGCGGACCGCATAGCTGTCGCATCCTTGCACCTCCATTTTTGCGGAGGAGGTTATGGGACGCACTATGCGATTGCATAACAGGTATGCGGACCGCATAGTGGTCGCATACCTGGGCAGCCTGTTTTCCTTTTTGGCTCAGCTGAGGGCCATTTATGCGGCAGGAATGCGGACCGCATAGCAGGAAAATTATTGACCGCATTTCCTGCTTCAGGACTTTTTAATTTCTAATTTTACACCCGACCCCCAATCTAATAAAACACATACCCCTTTCATTTTAACGGGTATCTGAACAAAAATAGAGAGAAGGGAGAGTGGGTTTAGTGAGAGAATGTCTTCTTCTTCTTCATCAAATTGATCCATCATCTCTACTCAGGCCCGGAAATTATCGAGTAATCTTCATCTTCTTCACCATAAGAGGTAAGTCCCCACTCCATTTCCATTTAATTCTCATGTTTTAGTTCAAAATTGAACACACATGAATTGGTTGTGAAGATAAAAGATAAAACATTTCCAGAATTGCGTAGATCTGCGGTCCACTATGCGATTCTAGATCAGGTATGCGGACCGCATAGTGGTCACATAGATGGACAACCTGCTGTCCACTTTGAGGACAACTATGCGGCCCAAGTTGCAATCGCATTTTGGGAATGTGGACCGCATAGTTGTTGCATCCTTGCACCTCCCTTTTTGCGGAGGAGGTTATGCGACGCACTATGCGATCGCATAACAGGTATGCGGACCGCATAATGGTCGCATACCTGGGCATCCTATTTTCCTTTTTGGATCAGCTGAGGGCCATTTAAGCGACAGGAATGTGGACCACATAGTAGGAATGCGATCACATTCCTGACCGCATTTCCTGCTTCGGGGCTTTTTAATTTCTAATTTTACACCTGACCCTCAGTCTAATAAAACACCTAACCCTTTCATTTTAACGAGTATCAGAACAAAAATAGAGAGAAGGGAGAGTGGGTTTAGTGAGAGAAAGTCTTCTTATTCATCAAATTGGTCCATCATCTCTACTCAGGCCCAGAAATTATCGAGTAATCTTCATCTTTTTCACCATAAGAGGTAAGTCCCCACTCCATTTCCATTTAATTCTCAGGTTTTGGTTAAAAATGGAACACACATGAATTGGTTGTTAAGATAAAAGATAAGACTTGCATGCATGTTCATGATTTGTCATAATTTAGCAAATGAGTGTAAGTTAGAGTAACCTTCCACTAAAAAGGGGATTAAGTAATCAAAGGGATCGCATAGTGTTTGATAAAATGCCCAAATGAGTTCAAGATTTCTAATTCTAAGTCTAAACATGGCATCTTGTAAATTAGATTGGAGGCGATAGAAGGTCCGGTGGGTTGAGAATAGATATTAACGGCGCAATTTCGACTCGAGGTATGTATGGCCAACTTTAATCTTTGTAGACTCGCCTTGTTGGTGTCCGAGCATTCAGTATGAGTTCCTAGCTTATGCATATGTGAATTGGTTCTTCTAATGTGTTGAGACGCAAGATTCTATTTTCTGATTATGCTAGTTGATTGCTATGCCACCATGCTATATGAGATTTTGAAAAGAGTGATTTCTTGTGTTTACTCTATCATGTGCAAAGCTTGATAAATGGTGAATATATTGGTATGAAAGGATGTACCGCCAAAACAAAGAAATGATAACGAATCCAATTGTTGAATGTATCTAAGTGCTAAATGTTGTGTATTAAATAATGGAAAGGAAATGTGGATTTAACTAATTGAGCTATATGTTGATGGCATACCGCATTTGACTCATTGTTTGGTAAAGACTATTGTGAACACATGATTGTTTGGTTGTTATGAAATTATACTCTTGATGATATGAAGCCTTGTGATTGAATTGTGGGCTGTTATTGTTGCTATGAAATGTGACTGTACGGTGGGATCGGGTTGCGCGCCGCAACAGGAGGAATAAGGGTGATATGTGAGAAGTAATAAGGGTGTAATGTGATTGTACAAATGAATCAGGTTGCGTGTCGCAACAGAATGTAATAAGGCTAAAATGTGATTGTCCGGTGGGATCGGGTTGCGCGCCGCAACATGAAGTAATTAGGGTGGATTGTTGAGAAGGAATAAGGGTGGAATATGATTGTGTTGAAATAAGAATCTGTGAAACTCACAATTTTGTTTGTTTCTGTATCTCTGTGCAGTAATTGTTTGGTTTCTCTGACTGTCTCCTATCAGTGCACTGTTTGATTCTACTTAGAGTGAAGTTTGGTTATACATACTAGTACTATTCAATGGTACAAACGTCCCTTTTGCCGGGGGTGCTACATCTTTTATATGGATGTAGGTGGTTCTATAGCAGGTAGCTCCGTCCGCCGATAGTGGTGTCTCCCTTTCATCCCTTCAGCAGTTCTGGTGAGCCCCACTTCCTTTCGGGGCCGTGTGTAGTCTATACCATCTTCTTTTGTATATGATGTGTCATTAAAGGTATGGCCGGGGCCTTGTTGCCGGCAAGTTTATGTACAACTCCTAGTACTCTTAGAGGCTCCGTAGACACTGTGTGGGTTGTATATATGTATTTTGGGCAATACCTGTGTTGGGTCGAAATCGTGGTCCGTATTGGAAAAGTTTTATGTATTATATATGTTTTTGGATTATCAAATGTTTAAAGTTAAAAGAGGAAAATGAACTTATGTTGTAGATCGTACTTTGAATCTAAATTGGCTAATTCATATGGAATAATATATATTATAGACACGGGTTAACGCATTGGGAAGAAAGGCAAATCCAGGTCTGCTTGCCGGAAATATTCGGTTAGGTGCCGGTCTCGTCCCTCGAATTTTGGGGCGTGACAAGAATAGTATGAAAACAAGAATTTCTCCACTTAACACATAGAACCCATTTACTCTTTATAGAATCAAACAAAGGAATTCATATTGTATATTTTAGCACCACTGGTTTTATTCTATGAAGATTAGAGTTATCCATACATACCTCGATTTTGGGTTTTTCCTTAATTTCTACAACAATCCACCGAAGCCTTTTTAGCACCTTCAATCTAATTCACAATGTAGCACAATTGAACCCATAATTAGGAATAATGATCAAGGCTTGATCTTACTTGAGCATTGTATCAAACATTAGGCTCTCATCAAGATTGCATGGTCACATTTTTAGTGAAAGATTACTCTAAACATATATTATACATACAACTTTTCCAATACGGACCACGATTTCGACCGAATACGGTCCCATTCCATACGGTCCCATTCCCATGAACTAACGTACCCATGGTCCCTTTTAACTAAAATATGGAAATTAAGGTTGGTGGGGCAGAAGCTTACCTCTTAGAAGGAAGAAATTGGTGTCCTTCTTGATTAATTCCAAGCTTGAGTAGTGATGGATGATCGATTGGAGGGAGTTGGGACCTCCTCACTCTAGAACCCACTCTCTTCTCACTCTAAATTATCAGATAATGGCTAAAACGATGAGGAGATGGGTGTTATATAAGTATGGGGGTCGGGTTTTAAATATTATAAAATGGGTTTCCCAACGCAAGTTTGCGGTCCAAAATGCGATCGCATTTCGGTTATGCGGTCCACAAACCTGCCGCATAACTGTTCTTCAACTGGGCAAAAAGGAAAGGAAACAGCCCAGGTATGCGGCAACTATGCGGTCGCATAGTGCACCGCATAACTCCCTCCGCAAAACTCGAGTGCAAATATGCGACGAACTATGCGGCCCGCATACACGAAATGCGATCGCATTTTGGGCCGCACAGTTGCCTTCAAAATGGACAGCAAGCTATCCAGCTATGCGACCATTATGCGGTTTGCATTCCTGATATGCGACCGCATAGTGGACCGCAAATCTGCATTCTTTCACAAAAAGTTTCCTCTAAGTCCGCAGGGTATTTTTCAATCCTAAAGGTCTGAACCGCGACTCGCTTCTATAGATATAACGACATAGGGCTCTAATCGGGCGTTGTTTTGGTTATGGATTTTACGGGTCTTTACAGAATGACTCCATCATTGCATATTTTGAACAAATACGGCTCATCCCAATAATAATCCAAGTTTTCCCATCTAAGCTTCTTCCTTTGGTTAGAAGAGAGCTCAAACGGGACAAGACCGGTAAAAAGAAAGTTGGCGATCTACGCAAACCATGGAACGTCTTGCATAGAGACTGAGAGAAGCTGCTCATCCGGAAAGGCATCATTGATCTAAAGTCCATCATTTGGCCTTCCTTGCTCCTCCAACCTGGATAGATGATCGGCAACTTGATTTTCGCTCCCTTTTCTATCAACAATTTCTAGATCAAACTCTTGGAGCAATAAGACCTGCCTCATAAGCCTAGCTTTTGAATCATTCTTCATCATTAAGTACCGGAGCGCCGCATGATCGGTGTGCACAATCACCTTGGCGCCATGAGGTAAGGCCTAAATTTATCCATAGCAAAAACAATAGCCAACAACTCCTTTTCTGTGATGGTATAGTTAACTTGGGCAGAATTCATGGTTTTGCTTGCATAATATACGGGATGAAAGATTTTGTTCACCCGTTGTCCCAAGACCACACCCACCGCCAAGTCACTTGAGTCACACATGAGCTCGAAAGGAGAGCTCCAATTTGGCGCGATGATTATTGGTGTGGTAGTTAAATTATGCTTCAACAACTCAAAGGCTTGCATACATTCCACATTGAACTCGAACTTGGCATCTTTCTCCAATAGCTTGCATAGGGGATTTACCACTTTTGAAAAATCTTTAATGAATCTCCGGTAAAATCCTGCATGCCCAAGGAAACTACGGACTCCCTTCAACAAAATTGGAGGAGGAAACTTGGAGATAACCTCGATCTTGGCTTTATCCACTTCAATGCCATCTTTTGATATTTTATGGCTAAGGACTATGCCCTTCTCGACCATGAAATGGCATTTTTTCCAATTTAATACAAGGTTGGTTTCTTCACACCAGGCTAGAACTTTATCAAGATTTTGCAAACATTCCTCAAATGAGTCCCTGACCACGCTGAAGTCGTCCATGAACAACTTCAAGAAATCTTCAACCATATCCGTAAAAATTGCCATCATGCACCGCTGGAATGTGGCGGGTGCATTGCACAAACAAAATGGCATCCTTGAAAAAGAAAATGTCCCGTAGGGACAGGTGAAGGTTGTCTTTTCCTGATCTTCTGGGGCTATAAGTATCTGATTATATCCTGAATACCCGTCCAAGAAACAATAGAAAGCCCTCCCAGCAAGTCTGTCAAGCATCTGGTCCAAAAATGACAAAGGAAAGTGATCCTTTGGGGTCATTTTGTTCAATTTCCTATAATCAATACAAACCCCCCAACCAGTCACAATCCGAGTGGGAATAAGATCATTCTTGTCATTCTGCACCACTATCATACCACCCTTTTTTAGGAACACACTGAACTGGAGAGGTCCAAGCACTATCAGAGATTGGGTAGATGACCCCCAGCATCGAGCCACTTGATTATCTCCTTTTTGATCACCTTCTGCATTGCTTCATTCAACCTACATTGATGTTCTACGGCGAGCTTTGCATCATCTTCAAGAATTATTTAGTGCATACAGAAGGTTGGGCTTATGCACCAAATATCAGCTAGAGTCCAACCTATGGCCTTCTTTCTTCTTTGGAGCACTTCAAGTGTAGAATCTACCTGCAATTGGGTTAGGAAAGAAGAAAGTATAACATGTAAAGTACGAGAAGGACCCTAAAATTCATACTTGAGGTGTGGTGGAAGGGGCTTCAACTCCAGAGTTGGTGGCTCCTCGATTGAGCGCTTTGTCGGTGGATTTTTTCAATTTTCCAACTCCAAAGATAGCTTGCGAGGTCCATAAGAATAACAACCCATGCCTTGCAATGCATTGGTACACTCAATCAAGCCATCCACCACAACATCATCATGATTCAATAAAACTGCTTCCATGTGGTCTTCAACATTGATCATTGAGCTTGTCTCGTCAATTATCACCTCAGTGACTATATCCATAAAAGAGCACACCTTTGTACTATTTGGTTGCGTCATTGACTTGCAAACGTGGAAAACGACATTTTCATCGCCCACCCGGAAAGTGAGCTCATCGGCCTCCACATCTACCAAGGCCTTCCCCGTGGATAGGAAAGGTCTACCCAAGATAATTGGCACTTCATAATCAATCTCACAATCCAGTATCACAAAATCTACTGGCAAGATGGATTTGTCGACCCTTACCAAAACATCATCAATGATACCCAAGGGTCGCTTCTTAGTTCGATCCACCATTTGAAGTCGCATAGAAGTTGCTCTAGGTTGGGCAATTCCCAAGGTTTTAAAGCAGAATAAGGCATCAAATTGATACTAGCACCCAAGTCACACAATGCCTTGGCAAAGTCTGCACTACCAATAGTGCAAGGAATAATGAAAGCTTCGGGATCCTCTAGTTTGGGTTCCATTGAGTGCACAATGCACTCACTTGGTGGGTCATCTTGATTGTCTCTCACTCCATGGATCTCTTCTTTGTGACCAAGTCTTTCATAAACTTGGCATACCCAGGCCTTTGTTCAAGAGCCTCAACTAATGGTACGTTGATAGACAAACTCTTCATCATTTCTATGAACTTATTGAACTGATTCTCATTCTTCTGCTTTGCCAATCTTTGAGGATAGGGAGGAGGAGGTCTAGGAAATAGAGCCTTGGCTTTTGGCACAACCGGCTTGAGTATGTCAATTACGTGTTCCCTAGACGCGTTCACGTCATTTTGTGTTTCCTCTTCATTGTCATTATTTTCAATCCTCACTTCACTATTCACCGGCTCTTCAACCACATTTTCAAACTCAATAGGAACCTCATCATGTTGCAAGTCATCATCATCACCAACAACCATTTTTTTTCTTTGAAGAACTAGCTTCACCACTCGACCACTCTTTGTGGTCACCGCCATTGCATGTCCGATATTGTTGTTATTGTTCCCATCCTTAGGGTTCACCACCGTGTCACTAGGTATTTCCCCATTCAGGTGAGTGTCCAAGGATTTTGAGATTTTTCCCATTTGGACCTCAAGATTGCAGATTGAGGTAGTGTGGGAGGCAATTTGAGCATCCGAATCCGCACTTCGTTCCATCATTTGTTTAACATTTCTCGATCTGACCCATATCATTGCTTGAGGAAATTTGACATTGTGATTGATACGGGGGTGGATGGTTGGGTTGTTGATACATCGGGGGCCTTTGAAAGCCCGACCCCCGATTTCTGTTTCCACCCCAATTTCTATTGTTGTTCTCGCTCCAATTGTTGTTGTTGCCTCCATGGTTAATTGTTGTTCCCCCAGTTGCTTGAGATGTTATTATTGTTCCAATTACCTTGCCTTTGAATGTTCCAACTTTGGTTGTTCCCTTGATTGTTCCAGTTTTGGTTGTTCCCTTGATTGTTACTTTTTCCTTGGAAATTGTTGGCATACATAACATCTTCATTTTTCTCATCATAGGAATCCTCATGATTGTACCCACTTGCTCCTTGCTCTCAATTGTCATTGTTGTTTTGCATTTGATTTCCACGTGGCCTTAACTTGTTAACTAAAAGATTTACCCCTTCCAAAGCATGCACTTGTTTTGGTCCTTGTATTTGTTGAAGTTGCGCCTTAGCAAGTTGATTAATGGTAGTGGTAAGTTTGGAAATGGCATGTCCATGGTCTTGAAGATCTTTATGGAGATTTATCACACTTGGATCACCTTGGGGAACATTAGCCCGACTTTTCCATGTTGACAAAGTATCAGCCATTTCATCCATGATGTCACATACCTCATTGTAAGATAGCTTCATAAAGTTTCCCCTAGCGAGTTGGTTGACCACACACTTATTGATAGTATTAATGCCCCGGTAGAAAGTCTGTTGTATCATGGCCTCAGTCATGTCATTTTTCGGGCATTCATTGACCATAGTTCTGTAGCGTTCCCAAATCTCGTGAAGGGTCTCATTCGGTTCTTTCTCAAATGCCAATATCTCATCTCTCAAAGCCGCCATGTGATCGGGAGAGAAAAACTTGGCAATGAACTTATCTGCCAATTCATCCCATGTAGAGATAGAATGATTGGGGAGTCGTTCAAGACAATCCAGTGCCTTCCTTCGGAGAGAGAAAGGAAATAATATGAGCCTCAAGGCATCCTCCGATACATTGGTTTGCTTGCTCCCCCAACATGTGCCCACAAATCCTTTTAAGTGCTTGTAGGCATTTTGTTGGGGAGCTCTCGTGAAATAGCCTCGCTGCTCCAGAAGTGTCAACATGACATTAGTGATTTGAAAATTTCTCGCCCGGATTATGGGTGGGACAATTGCACTGGCATACCCCTCGTTCGGAAGCACCCGAGGAGCTACTCTTGGACGATGCAGGGGAGGGTCTGGAATATTATCATTGACATTGGCATGTCGACCTCGTCTTTGAGCTGGAGGTATTTGATGCAACTCCTCTTCCTCGTAATCATCTACCTCCTCCCCCGGTATAATATTGGCCAGAGGATCATCCATGAGTACCTGTATCGATTCAAACACACAAGTTAACAAAAAAAAAGAAGGAAAGAAAAACAATCTACACCACTACTCAAATAGATTGTCAACACCGTCCTAACTCCCCGGCAACGACACCAAAAAGTGATCGAGGCCCACCTATACCACTATTATGCAATAGGAGTCAAGTTTCTACTTGATTTAGTGGTGTTTCTCGCTTTTAATTGCTCTTCTAAATATGGTTGGTTTCTTATATGTACTAAGTTTAGTTCTAGAAATTACTATTGTCAAACTAACTACAATTTTTTTGTGGGATTTTATCAAATAGTTAAAGGCACTAGGGTTGTAACTTACTCCTAGGTGAGTATCTAACGGGGTCTAAAATCTAGGATAGACTTGTGAATTATGGGTAAATGACATAATTGTTTAACCAAAGAATTACATTATTTGCCAAAGCTGTTTTTAGAAGAACACGGGTTTCTGATAACAAAGGAATATACATACTAATAATTGTAAGTAAATTCATAAATAGAAAGCAGTGAGATGCGTAAAAAGTAAGTATATTTCAATAGCGGCGTGTCCTCACAAGTTATATCTTACTCCCTTTTATAGGTAATTTCTTAACATAACGTCTACTCTTTTCAGTGATCGAGCATTAATGACTAATAATGGCATTAGTGCAACGTTACAATGATTAATCGTAACTGTTGCGTGAAGATTGTGGAACATTTGTCTCATTAAAGGAAGATCCCGAATCTGCCCTGTATCTTGCATTGATTCATTTTGACCATGTCTCTTCATCTTCTCGATTAGGTTGAGATTCCCGTATCTGATTACCCCGTGGGTATATTGTTCCACTCCTCTTTATCTCATCCCTCTTCGTAGAGTCCTATCCATTTGTCATGATTTCATTGCTCCACATAGATTTGCTGAGTCATCATAATTGTTACACGTGTGAAGCTCGTTTTTACCAATACAGATAGTTCCCCCATTTACCATTTATTTATCGATTAATATTTGGTAAGTGGATACTCATTTATGGCGGGAATATTTTTCCGCCGCTTCACTCGTACCATTGCATCCATCTCTGAATGTCTGCATCGCTTGTCACTTCCATTTAATGCATGTGCCATGTGGCGTTCCCGGGTTGGTTCTGCAATTACTCAGTGCCTATTAGGGCTTTTTGCGGCTGCATCAGTCACGAAGTGACAACTTCAATTATGACTTTCACATCACTATTTTTCAATTTATTGACAGTTGCCTTCGGGTAAAATACCCCTTTTCCTTTCTTTACTTTCACAAAAAACTTCCGACCTTCTTTCTTTATTTGTAAATTCTTCATTCTTCGTAAATATGTCTTCTTCAAACCACCAATCTAGAAAAGTCATTAATGTTTATGAATTGACTCCCTCTTTTGCTCCAACTCGGAGTAGGAGAGGCGGTAGGCTTAGGATCTTAGGTTCTACCCCTTCCAGGGGTACTTCTTCTTCTCATGTTACTCCTCCATCTTCTTCTAGGTCTTCTGTTTCTTTAGCTTCTTCATGGGCTAGGGCTTCGAGATCTTTGTCAAGGAGTAGAGGACATAGTGCACCGCTTCGCGAGCCGAGGGTCGATGAAATTATCCCTACGGAGTTTTATTTTTCCAAGGATAGTAAGTCCATGAGCGAACAGCTTTCTTCAATGTCTTCACATGACATTGCCGAACTTTATCTTACTTAGATAACAGAGGGCTTGGTGCCTCTTGTATGCAGGGATTGTTCTTGGAAGCCTGATTTTCCTGTTATTGTTCCTAGCGATAACCAAAGAATAACCTCTTACAAAATCGGGTATTCTTATGTTTGTACTTACCCTTTCACATTAGAATTCAAGCCTCCCATCGACCCTGTTATCATCGAGTTTTGTCGATTCTTCAAAATTTGTCTGGGACAAGTCGTTCCTCTTGTTTGGCGAGCTGTCGCGTGCCTTAGGTATTTGGCCAATTTAGCTTCTGTACCCTTCACTTTTCATCATCTTATTCACCTCTATTCTCCGATGTTGTTCCGCCAAGGAGTGTTTACTCTTGCGGTGAGGAGTAAAAAGGTATTAGTTACTCCAGATGATGACAAAGACCGAGGGTGGTATGTCCGGTATGTTACTGTCCCTACTGCAGGTTTAGTAGGTGAAGAAAATCTACCCTTCCCTAAGAAGTGGAATCTTGCACGTGATTACAGTTTTGCTCACTTTCCTTTCCTTTGTTTTTGATAAATTATCAGTTCTGTGACTGTTTCTTTTTCCTTTGCAGCAACCATGGGAACCATTAATGTCTCTGGTTTCCGTGATTGGGTAGAAAAACTCTTGTTGATTGCTCTGTTAGAAGAAGGTTCACATAAGTACCTCTCTAGGAGGTTCGGTTGGAAGGTTAAGACCCACGGTAAGTACAAATGTTTTCTTACTTCTTCGGTTTTTGAGCTTTATCTGACCTCTTTCATTTGTTAGGTTTCCCGCTCGTGGTATTTCTGCTGCGACTGTGTCCTCTTCAAAGTTGTCCCTGGCAAAGGCGCAGGAGATCAGTGATGGTTCCTCCTTATTGAAAATAAAAGCAAGTGGGTACATGACCTTAGAGGAGGAGGAGGAAGAGGAGGGTTCACTAGTCCACAAGTCACGTAGGAGGAAGGTGGTCTCTGACGATGAGTCTGCACCTCTTATTTACCCTCCCGTGCCTAAATCCGAACTTTCTGCCCCTGAGGATGCGACTCCCTCTCCTGTTCGTGAATCCGTTGATCTCCTGTTCCGTGAAGGTTTTGGTACCATTTCTGATGAAGCCCCTCTTACGGTTTTCTCTCCTCCTACTCCTAAAGAATTTCGTTCAATTGCATGTGTGTTATTGTTTCTGCTCCCATTGTTATTCCTGCTCCTGTTGCTGCTTCTGTTCCCGCGGCTATTTCTGCTTCTCATCCTACTCTGCCTGTAGCTCCTTCATCTATCCCCGCTTCCGTGCCTTTTGTTGTAGAAGTAGGGTCTTCCAGCAGGGGGGAGATGAGGCAAGTTATAATAGAAGTCCCAGCAACGGGTAGCCTCTTGAAAAAGTCGGGCCAGGCTGATGTATGGTTAAATCCATTGATAGTCCCGACTGAAAGGTCTAAGTTGGAAAGCCACAGTACCCTGACTTGGATGAACGAGATTGTGCACTTGTCCTTAAAGGTAAAACTCTATTTTCATACGTACTTACATATGCTCTTACCGTATCTAATTTATCTTTTTATGTAGATCAATCTTGTAGGCACAGAGCTAATGAAGAGGGTCGTTCAGATGGAGCAAGCATCAAAGGATTTCAAAACTGAGGCAATCAATTGGAAGGAGCAGTTCGAGAGTTTACAACTAGACATTGAGGCAATGGAGGAGGAAAAATGTACCTTGGAGCAGCGTGTTAGAGTTGTTGTAGCAGAACTGGCCGTCGAGAAGGCGTCTTCGAACAAGGCAGGCAAGGACAAAAGTGTTCTAGAGTCTTCATTTGCAAAGCAACTTTCCCGTGCCACAGAGGAGATTAGGATCCTGAAGTCTTTGTTGGACCAAAAGAAGGTTTATTCTGGTGAACTTGTACAATTTCTCACCCAAACCCAAGAGGACCTCTGCAACTCTTTTGAAAAGGTCCGGTTTCTGGAAAGATCCTTCACTCCTTTACAAGCTTTTTACGACGCTGCCGTGGCTGAAAGAGATGAGTGAAGAGCTGAAGCTCAATAGTGGGAGAAAGATTATGAAGCTCTTGAAGACAAAGCAGCTGTTGATGTTACATGGGCTTATTTGAACGCCCGCCTTGACACATTGACAGAAATGGGCCAAGAGGGTTTTGACTTTGAAGCCGAAATTGCTAAAACCAAAGAGATGATTGAGAGGTCTCAGCAAAGTCAGAACCTTTCTTCACCTGAGGTCCCTTCTGCTCATGTCTCCCCATCTCAAGCTGCTCTTCCTGCCAATGAAGACAACACCCCATCTGGAAAGGTTTAAAGAATTTGGTTATTTTTTTTTTTTTTTGTATCAATTGGTGGTTACCCCCAGTCCCATAGGGGGTAAAGTTGGATCTTATGTAAGTCCCCAACTTACAACTTAGGGGCAACCAATGTATAAATTAATCCGGCTTAGACTAAGTTAACACTTAGTTTACTTTGCCGTAATATATTAATATCAATATCAGCATGGTTTTAGCTTTCTTTGAGTTTTTTTTTACTCTCAAGTCTTTGCATGCTTTCTTTTTGAGGTTTTTGTCTTACCTCTGAGTTTTTGATTTTGCATTAAAAAATGCTTAGATTGTTCGTACCTTTTCGTAACCTGCACGATTTTATAAAAGAGGGCCCTTTTTTTATCGACACTTAATGAAGAAGACGTCTCAACTTCATAATGGTGTAAATATACAAAAGAGAGATAGGAATTTTCACATGTTTTTCTTTAACAATGTTTTGAAGAAAGTTTTTGCATTGAACTTTCATAACATTTCACATGTGTTTATGTATCCTCTATAACTCATTTTGCAACTATTCTTTCTTTTAACAGATTCGATATAACCTTGCACTCATAATTGTTTTTCTTTTGCAACAGTTTTTTAGAATTAGTACAAGGGGATAACTATTTTTGTTTACAACAGTTTTCAATATAAGGGTATGAATTTTACCCATTACTATTTTTATTGATAAAAGTTATCAAATGAATACAAGGGTAATGCTTTTTCATCCGTAACTGTTTTCATTTATAACAGTTTTCTGAATAAGTACAAGGATAATGATCTTTCATCCGCAATTATTTTCTTTATAATAGTTTTTTAAATATGTACAAGGATAGTGATCTTTTATCCACAACTGTTTTCATTTACAACAGTTTTCTTAATAAGTACAAAGATGTATATTTTTACCTGTAAATAATATTCTGCCTTTAACCTGAACACTCGTTTATTTTTACGAATATGTTTTCGAAGGTTTTTGAGTCATGCTTTGTGTTTTGAGTCTTTGGCTCTTTGATTTTTCTCATAGTACTTGACTTGTTGGGAAGATGGATCTTCAGGCTCGAGCTTTGACTTTTTGATAGTCTTCTTTGCTTTATCTTTGCCATCCATACTGTATAGTCCCCCAAGTGTTTAAGCTTTGAAGAATGAAATCTCGAGCACTTGACTATTCCTTCCTTGTGGTCCTTTTCCTGAAAAGGAAAAACATACGGGCCTCGAAGGTATATCGTTTTTAGATGATGACTGCTTAACCCTATAAAACGTCCATCAGAAAGTTGAAACCCTAGACCGGGAATTCAGTTACTTCCTCATGTCTTTGCAGGTCTAATATCATCATGTGGTGGTGGGTTAGCTTTTTGCCTATCATCTAAAATGGTTAGTATAATTTTAACTGTACAAAAGTAAAATCGAACGTAATGATACCTGACCGGGTGTATGCCTTTTACTCAGAAATAGTACTTCTTCAAATGAACAGCATTTTAACTAGTTGGTAGGATTCTGCCGTCCATAGCCTCCAGCTCATAAGCGCCTTTTCCAACAATGCCACGGACTTTGTAAGGTCCTTCCCAATTTGGATTTAGCTTTCCTGCACAAGATTCCTTCGTTGATTGGAAGACTTTTTTGAGAACGAAGTCTCCAATTTTGAAATATCTGAGGTGAGATTTTCTTTTGTAATATCGCTCTATAATATTTTTTTGGGCCGCCGTACGTATTAGTGCAACTTCTCTTCTTTGCTCGAGCAAGTCCAAATTTTTTCTCAACTTCTCGTTGTTTGATTCTTCCGTTGTTGTTGTGAACCTTGTGCTTGGTTCGCCAATTTCCACAAGTATTAATGCTTCCGAGCCGTAAACAAGTGCGAATGGAGTCTCTCCCTGATCACGCTCAACTGTGTCTAATAAAAGACTAAGCGGGCGTTGCAAATATAATCCGGGG